>CAUZXS010004840.1:12500-62500 GCA_963585895.1 Sepioteuthis lessoniana
AGTTTGAGAAAGACTGATCTATGGTACATTAAAAATAAAATATATGGCTTTTAGTAAATAATCCTTCTTATCCCCTGAAGTGTTTGTCGAAAATAAGTCAGGTTTATCAAGAAATGATGTTTTCATTTTAACACTTAATAAAATAAAGATATTCTAGATTATTTCAATGTCCATATAAATTAACTTCCACTGAACAAAACGAAAGCAGACTTTTTAAAAAATTCAGCAAGTCAAATGGAAATTGAAGATAAAGAGTTTATTTGATGAATTTTTTTTAGATAATGGATGTAAGCCAATACTGAATAATGAAATCCATCATGAAAAAAGAATGAATTGATAGCTTCAGTATACATATTGAATACAAGGTTTGGTTTTGTTTCTTTGTTTAATGGCATATCAACCTTTGTAGGTTATTTAATGCCAATGCCATTCTCCAAGAAGAACAGTTGTGGTACTATTTAACCCATAGCTGGGAGGATAAGGGGGTTCATACCTTTCCCAAGGGTATTTGCCCGAAAGTGAATGTAATAGCATGACTGGAGTATGAACTCGCGTACTACAATTCTGCAGTCCATCGCTTTAACCATTACACCACAAGGACACCCCCATATTGAATACAAGCAGGGATATCTAACATTACTTGAGAAGGAAAATGACTTCAAATATGACTGTGCATAACACTGGATTTTCTATAGAATCAAACTTCATATAATTTTTGGAATGTGTTTTAGTCCAGGTTGGAATATTTTAGACCTTTTTTTTCCCAGTGCAGATATCATTGAGGAAAAAGAAAAATGTTTCTCATTTCCCAATGATAGCTGCATTGGAAAAAAGGTCTTGAAATAGTTTGAATTTGGGTTACCCTAGCTGCACATTTAACCTGGATTATTTCTCATGTGTCAAAGATATTTTAAATGTCTATGTTCATGTAAAGATTATAAACAAAATAAATCAAGTTAATTAAATTAACAGTAATTACAATTGGTAATTTATTTTTCTCTGAAATTTACTTTGGTTGCAGGTGTGGTTTCTTTGTTTAAAGACATATATAAACAGTCATGGGTTATTTAATGCCAAAATCACCCCAATAGAAAAATAGTGGTGGTACTATTTAATCCCTAAGTAGGGGTATAAACAGGTTCATGCCTTTCCCTAGGGTGTAAGTCTGAAAGGTGAACATGATAGTGTAATTGGAGTTTTAACTCACTCATTACAATGTCACAGACCAGTGTATTAGCCATTATGATATAAGTCTCCTTCGCAAAAAAAAAAAAAATTAGAATGGAAACATCTTCATAAAATAAAATTCTAAAAAATTTGATTTTTATGTATTAATAACAGAAGATTTTATCAAAATACAATAATTTCTTGATTTTCAGTTTTTGTTTGCTTGTAAATTGATATTTTACAATCATGCTGTGTTTAGTTGGTAGAGTGTTCGCAAATGGTCCGGGAGACCTGGGTTCAATCCCAGGTTGCATCATACCAAAGACTTTAAAAATGGTACTTGATACCTCCTAGCTTAACACTCAGCAATACAAGGTACATATCTAGAGTAAAGTGGAGCAATCCAGGTAAAGGAGTAGCGCCCTCCTCTACACCATGGTGTAGTAGCTATTGAAAAGGGAGCCTTCTGGTCGCCCTCGACTACGGTAACCAACTTTACTTTTTACATTGAATAAAGAATCTTTTTAAATAAAATATATTCTTTTTAAAAAGAACAGACATTGCAAATTGAACAATCCTCCCCTAGTCTTTAAAATAAAGGAAATAACTTTTTGACAAATTTTTTTTTAAATTCTGATGAAATTTCTGAAAAAATAGATTAATAAACCTATCTAATATAATAATAATAATAATAAAAATAATGATAAATAAATATATATTAGATATATATATTTAATTTATGGAATTTAGACTGCGACTCCTGGTTTTCATGGAGTTTTTTTGCAAAACAACAAACCAAAATATTTTCATGCCCCACTCATCATCATATCGTGCCGCCTGCACAGATATCCCTGACCCTCTCTAGCCACTTCTCCCAATCGTTCATCGCCTCCGGCAGTTCTTCTGGACTACATCCCCTATCTTCACATAGCTGCTGCATGTATGTTTGAGCTGGTTGTCCTGCTTTTGCTCAGCCGTAAGTGGGGGTCCATAGGAGTACATCACTTATGAGCTTGTCTCTGCTCCTCCAGCAGTGTCCTGCGTGCCTGGTTCGTCTAACTTGGATAATTTTCGTGATGGGAGGTAGGTGGCCGTATAGTTGGTGCCTTGTGGGGTGTTGTCGCCAGGACTTGTTTAATATTGCTCGCAACATCCTTGTGTAGTTGACGTCTAGTTTCTAAAGTGAACATAATAGCACGACTGGAGTTTAAACTCACTTACGATGATATTGTAGTCCAGCATGTTAGCCACTATGCAAACAGGCACTTCCCTCAGAATAAGTTCTGAGAGAAAAAAAATTCAATTGATTCATGAGCACTTTCCACTATCTTTGGTCATTTTCAAGGATTAATCAAGACGTTATTCTTTCTTTATTCATTCTGGAAGTAATGGCAGTGAAAAAGTCACTCAATACTCCAGAACTAAAGCCTCACTATCAGGTGCAGCTTAATGTCATACACAGGGCACTCATTTTTGTTAGCATCCAGGTGGTGCATGCCCCACTAGTGGGATTAATTGATGCAAACTCTTGTAGGATTGTTTAAGGCCAAAGCCTTTTTTTTTTCTTTTTTTTTCAAGCAACAGAGTATGCACAATTATCAAGTTTTAAGAAATTAATAACAATTTTTTTTTTCCCCATCATACAACTAATAATTACAGTTACACGTATATGGTTTCAAGTAACTATTTCATCTTAATGATTTGTTTGCCCACAGAAATACTTGAAACCATATAACTATCTAATGCAAATAGAGTGTTCGCTAATGGTCCAGGAGACCAGGGTTCAATCCCAGGTCGAGTCATACCAAAGACTCAAAAAATGGTACTTGATGCCACCTTGCATTATAAGGTAAGGATCCAGGGAATGGAGTAGCATCCTCCCAATATTTGTCGCTGCCTCCCACCAGACACGACTTGACACAAGGTCAAAAGCCCGAAGGCCGATTAAAGTGGGGATAAAGGGGAGGGGAAGGTCGGGAAGGAGCCGAGACTCGAACCCTGCTTGTCAGTGCTGCTCATCGGCTCACTTAGTGCAATGTGAGCCTGATGAGGCAAGCAGTTTCACGAAGGCGGCTGATGAGGTTAGGGTATGATACTTGTATGATGAAAAAAAAAAAAAAAAAATTATTAGTTTCTTAAAACTTGATAATTGTGTATACTCCATTGCTTGACAAAAAAAAGAACAAAAAAAAAACTAGAGTACACACAATTATCAAGTTTTAAGAAACTAATAACAATAATCCTTTGTTAACAATTCAATAGCTTCAAGTAATTATTAATGCAAATAATTTGCAGGTAGTTATATGGTTTCAGTTAACAAACAATAATCCTTTAACATCATCATAAACTCATGATGACAGCACAGATTTACTTGACTCTTTCTCACCATACATCCCTATCATCCATCACTCTTGGCAAGTCCTCTAGAAGACAGCATCTAGTATCTGCACAGATCTGATGAATATAAGTTTTTGCTGGCCAGGTAAAATTTTTGTGTACATGTTTGGAAACCCACAAGAGAACTTGACTTATGAGTTTGTTCCTGCTTCCCCAAGAGTGACCAGTAACTTTTGTTTGTCTTATTTGGATTGTTTTTGAGATGGGGAGCAAGTGGCCATATAGCTACTGTAAAAATTTTAAACAAATCCTAGAAGCAGCACCCTTGTGGGTTTGTTCAAAATAGCATCATTGTCTTGTCCCCATTTAATCTAACTATTCCTATTTAATGCTAATTATAATTATATAATAACTAATAATTACAGTTACATGTACATGGTTTCAAGTAACTATTTCATCTTTATGATTTGTTTGCACACAAAAATACTTGAAACCATATAACTATCTAATACAAATAGAGTGTTCGCCAATGGTCCGGGAGACTGGGGTTCAATCCCAGGTCGAGTCATACCAAAAACTCAAAAATGGTACTTGATGCCACCTTGCATTATAAGGTAAGGATCCAGGGAATGGAATAGCACCCTACCCTACACCTTGGTGTAGTAGCTCTAAAAAGGGAGCCTTCAGGTTACCCTCGACTAAGGTCACCAACTTTACTTATATGGTTTCAAGTATTCCTATCTAATATAGATAATTTGCTCAATTTTATATTGTTTCAAGTATTCCTATTTGATACTGATAATCTTCAAACAGATTTATCTGACCTATAGATGGGACCCTAACAGGTATCATTACTCCAAATTGAGGTAGAATTGGGAGTAATGGTAGGAAAAGGGTAACTCCACACTCCCTAGATCTCCAGAGATGGAGTTTAGTGTCTAGCCACCCCAGGGTTTGTTTTTTTTTTTTTACCCCACTGCAGGAGATATAGTCAGAGTATCTTAAGCTCAATCAAAAGTGTGGAGAAATGATAAATAAGATAAAAGAAACAGAAAAAGACTCAGAGAAAGAATTGATGAATTAATAGAGAGAGGGAAAGCAGGTGACAAAACAAGAGAGATAGAACAGACATAGAGAGGAGGTAAAATTATATAAGAAGAGATGGAAGGAATAGAAAAGGAAGTGGGGATGGCAAAGAGAAGGAGGAAAGTAACAAAAGAACAGGAAATGACCACGAAGTTGAGAGAGAGAGAGAGAGAGAGAGAGAGAGTGATTAGCAACAAAAATAGAAAGTGAAATAACCAAGGTAGAGAAGCGAAGAGAGAAAGTGGGAATTAACAAAGGAAGAGAGGGTGGAAGGGAAGGAAAGACAGAGTCAGTAATGACTGGCACACAAACAACAAACTGATCATCGAAAATACCGATCGGCCAAAATCAATAACTAGAAATAAACAACACAAAAATAGGACATGCAAATAGGTAATTTTTTATTCTTTTCACCTTCCTGATTTTTCTTTTGTGTCTTTCCTCTCATTTTAACCTAACAGACAAGAGCAATGATTCATTTCATCCCACATCCACACACCTACCCAATTTTTCATCATACTATAAATATAAATTCCTCATATATATATATATATATATATATATATATATATAGTGTGACTTTTTATGTATGCTTTTTTATTTGTCTGCTCATAATTTTTGTCACACTAAAGCAAACATATATACAAAATGAGGTGAATCATGTCCTGATTCAAATATCCAACCAGACAAGTGATATATCCACTATTCTAGCATTCTGACACTTGAACAACATGGAAAAAAATAACTTGAAATACTAAGTTTGAGAGAGTGCACATATACTACACTGATCCAAAGAAGAGTACACATATAATACACTGATCCGAGGTAGAAGTGTAAATCTATACATAAATGATTCTATCATTTTCATGCATATTCTACTATTATATATTGACGAGACTGTGTGCATTTTGCTTTGCTTAAATACTCTTTGAAAAAGAATGAACCCTCTACACCCAGGCAAATAGTAGGGTAGACTAAGCCTTTTAACCATGGCACAACAACTGGTCTCGGAGAAGGTAAATTCTAAACTGAAACCGGCTAATCTTAGCTTAAAAATTAACTGTCACATCATGCTTGTGACAAAGGGGTTGGAGATTATATATATATATATATATACATTTTCTCTTCGAAAGAATTGAGCACTCTGGTAGCCAGTAGGGTATAAAAATGTAAACAAATGGAGGCTGCTGCTGCTGTTGCTACATAATACCATATAATTCCCTTCGCCAACATGGTACACTTGTTGGCTGAGCGGTCTGATTCTAAGTCTAACATAAAGTTGGACGGGTTTTAATCCCGGCTTCAAGCATCTACGTTTCTAGCCACACTGAAGAGTTCTGATAGAACAAAACAGTCTGTCTGTGAATGACAATATATATATATATATATATAGTAAACTAGGCTCTTTAACCTTTATAGAGCAACCAGTCTAGGAGAAGAAAAAAACTATGAATTCAAAACCTGGAGTGTTGTTCAGCATACTTGTGCACTATTATTCAGTTATATAAAAAGTTTGTTAAACTCCACTTAAAAATTGACCTTGTGTCACATCTTGCTCATGACAAAGGGGTTGGGTAAATACCTACATTCCTTACAGAGGTATTCCTATCATTATAATGATAACCATTTTACTGAGTGAGAAAAACTTAAATTTCATACTAAAAAAATCTTGGTTAAATGGAAACTAAGATTCATTTGCCTCACTTATAAAAAAAAAAAAAGATCCAAAATTACTTTTAATATGGAGCCCTCTCCCCCCCCACACACACACATTTTACTTATAGGTGCATCCACAAACTGCTGAGTTATAATACCAGCTTTTGCTACAGGTTAGACGATTATCTTTTTAGTTCAATAAAGAGATGTTGCCTCAAAGACAGCCCCTTAGAAACTATAATTATGTACTTACTTTATAGACTTCAAGCTATGAAGGATGAGAAAATCCCTCATGCTTTTTTTATACCATCTAAACAGGGCTAGTGCTTGAGTCTCTGCCCCTGCCCAAATCTATGATACAGAGCTCCCTCTCCATTACGTGTCAATAAAGTATTAATATTATAATAACATTAATGCAAAATGAAAATTTTATTGTAATCAAATTTTGTACAATAATGGATCATACCATCTTATAAATTTAAAGAATTCATCTTGGAAAAAAATAGAAAATGAATTCAATATATCAAAAAATATTAGAAACAGACTATAAATGGATCATTGCATCTTAAATACATCAATTCTTTTGTGGCAATTTTTAACATCAACATGAGATTTTTTTTCTTGATATAAAGTTGAATAAATATTTAGATGATCTAAATCCATGAATTTATAAGTAAAGAAAAGGATTATAAATTAAATACATACTGCCAAATAAGAAGAGGTTTAGACATAACACAAAAATAAAAATTTGTTCCAAGTTAAACTTACAAAATACCTACTTTGTAGGCACACAGTAATTATCATAAGAAGAAATGAAATTGGCAACATGAGTTCAAATCATGGATGAGACTATTTGTGCTTGCCTTTGTGCCAATGATCTTAGGAAAGACACAAACTAATCTCTTCTCCCTCCAGCTACAGGAAAATAGTAGATCAGAATGAGCTCTTTAGCCTTAGTATGATAACCTACCTAGGAAAAGGATAAAATCTGAATTCAGACCGACTTTACAGCCTGTGGTGAAGGGGTTGGGTAAATATATAATTTGTCCTATATTTTTATAATAGATATTTACAAGTGATCATTGGTAGATCAAAATATTAATGATGCACTCAGTGAGAAACAAACTTATTATGAATGTTTTGTAAAACTAGAAGGCTTGTCATTATTCTAAGGCTAGTGCTCATATGGGTCTTCTTTGATTTTTTTTTGTAATTAAAGAAAAACTTTGACATCAATTTCTTGCACTTCATTTTCAAAATATCTATTGATTGATAATATTGACTATCTTTCTACTCCTTTCCCTGTATTGCTCCACTTTACCCTTGATATATACCCGAGTGTTAAGCAAAGAGGTATCCAGAACCATTTTTTGAGTTTTTGGTATGACTCAACCTGGGATTGAAACCTGGTCTCCTGGGCCAAAGGCAAACACTCTATCCACTAGGTACTAAGTTTAGCTTCTTTTGGCACAAAACCAAATAGGAAGAAAGCAGGCTATAAAGATCATAAGGCTTTAATCATCTAAGTGAGAAGAGTCCACTTGTCTTGAATATCAGCATTCTAAATCTTAACTTTTTCCCTAGTCTCAAATGTCAACCCCCAGCACTAGGAGGAAGTACCTATTTCAGCTGATGGACATTAGCCTAATATCAAAAATGAATTAAGACCTTATGACTCATACAACTTTTTCTCCCCATAAAATGATACCAACAAGTTGGCTTATTTCTAAGTCCAAAAGGAATCAGTATGAAAATAATTCTATAAAAACAAACAAAAAAAAAAAAATGATAAATTAAGTAAAAACAAACTGGTAATGATGGGTATCAACCCTGATAATATCCTATTCAATTACTCCTGCTGATTTTCCATATGCTCTGGGGAGGGGGGGTATTATTACAGCACCAAAAGTCCCATCTGTTAAAGGGAAAGAGAAAAAATCTGGTAGAAGTAAAAACTCCACCCTAAACAGTGAATTTACCTGCCTAACCTGCCCCCACTAAACATAGCCTTGATGAGGACATATGACAACAGTCTTCATGAACTATATACTCATCTAATAAATGACTTTTTAAGATCAATTTTTCATCTCAATAACAAGGGGTCATTCATAACACAAGATATACTTTTAAAAAGTAGAAGCTTACCTTGTTTCTAGGTCTAACCTAGACTGTCCCTATACTGAAATAAAAGCTATTAGTTAAGATAATAAATTTTTACTTAACAGTATTATATTATATTACATATATATTATATATATTCTATCATATATATATTTAGTATAATATAAAATATATAATATATTATATATATATTATATTATATAATATATATATCATATTATATATACTATATTATATATATATATATATATATATATATATATATATATATATTATCAATACTACTCTAGGTGAGCTTTCGTATATCAGGAATATCTAAGTAAACAACATAGGCTGCATCAAAATATAGACTACATTATTTATTTATTTACAGCATTTCATTAATTTTGATTGTCACAGTAATTTTGAAAGTATAAATAAACATTTGAATGTTTTCACTTTATGTTGAATATTTTTATAACCTAAGCCAAAAGTTAGGGTTAGTTTATTACATATAATATAATAAAAACATCTTTTTTGTCTAAGAGAATAAGGGTTGTTCATAACACAAAGTTGTTCATCGTTCCAGTAAACAAAGTAACTAAAAAAGACAAAACACTTTGACATTTTAATATAGAAACGTAGAAATTATAAACATGTTAATGAGCAATAAAACTTCTATATATTAAAGAAAAACATGGATTTTTGCCGAGAAAATGGTCAACTAGTTATAAAACTACTGTGACACGAATTCTTTGAAAGATTAAAAAAAAAATCTAAAAACCTAAGACAGCAAGATGAAGGATTTTCATGATTCCATGCATATATTTTGACTTATGTCTTCAACTTTTAGTTGCTTGTTCCAAGGCTGCTTGATTTGATCCTTCATAATTGTCAGAAGAAGTTTTTACATTATTCTATAGAATGGGGAAACATATCATCATCATGTCGTGCCACTAGCACGGATATCCTTGACCCTCTCTCGCCACTTCTCCCTATCGTTCATCGCCTCTGGCAGGTCTTCAGGTCTACATTCCGTATCCTCTCATAGCTGCTGAATGTATGTTCGTGCTGGACGTCCTGCTTTTGCCTGGCCATATGGGGGGGGAGGTCAATAAGAGTACATCACTTATGAGCTCGTCCCTGCTTCTCCAGCAGTTTCCAGCATGTCTGGTTCATCTAACTTGGATAGTTTTTGTGATGGGAGGCAGGTGGCCGTATAGCTGGTGCCTTGTTGGGTGTTGCCACCAGGACTTGTTCAATATTGCTCGCAGCATTTTTTTTCAGACTCTTTATATATATATATATACATTTCTCAGGAAGTTTCTTTGTTTTGATAGTATATCAACCTTCATGTGTTATTTAAAGCCAAATCCATCTGCGAAAAAGTACAGTAGTGGTACTATTTAACATAACTGAAAGGAGTTCATACATCTCTGAAGGGTATTAGTCGAAAAGTGAATATAATAACACTTCTGGTGTTTGAACTTGCTTACTACGATATTGCAGTCCAACACATTAGCCACTACTCAGATGGAACTCTCTTGCATAGATATTGTGATTTGATTCAAAACAATAAAAAGTTGGATGAAACTCCCAAGAGGATGTACAGGGTGTTTTAGAAATATTGATATCACTTCAAAATCTAATAATTTGACCAATATTTATTTAATTGATCTCAATTTTTAAAACATGTAGAAACAACTCAAAATTTTATTTTTATGTTTAAATCCACATTATTTTCTAGTAAATAGTATTTCAATATTTGAAAAGAAAAAACATAAATTTTTGTGATGTTTCTAAAAATGCTGTTAAAATTTGAGGTAATTTGAATGACAATTGGTTCAAGTTATTGGATCATGAAATGATATTGATTTTTCTGAAACACCCTGTACATCTTAAATGATATCAAATTTTGTGAAACACCCAGCATTTTCATTTTTACTATTTTGACAAGCATCTTTACTTTTTTGTTGATTTTTGTCAAATATTTTGGCTGGTCAGTTTAATTGTTATTCAGTTATATGAATTTGAACAAAATATTCAGTTATATGAATTTGAACAAAATATTCAGTTATATGAATTTGAACAAAATATTCAGTTATATGAATTTGAACAAAATATTCAGTTATATGAATTTGAACAAAATATTCAGTTATATGAATTTGAACAAAATATTCAGTTATATGAATTTGAACAAAATATTCAGTTATATGAATTTGAACAAAATATTCAGTCATATGAATTTGAACAAAATATTCAGTTATATGAATTTGAACAAAATATTCAGTCATATGAATTTGAACAAAATATTCAGTCATATGAATTTGAACAAAATATTCAGTCATATGAATTTGAACAAAATATTCAGTTATATGAATTTGAACAAAATATTCAGTTATATGAATTTGAACAAAATATTCAGTTATATGAATTTGAACAAAATATTCAGTTATATGAATTTGAACAAAATATTCAGTTATATGAATTTGAACAAAATATTCAGTCATATGAATTTGAACAAAATATTCAGTTATATGAATTTGAACAAAATATTCAGTCATATGAATTTGAACAAAATATTCAGTCATATGAATTTGAACAAAATATTCAGTCATATGAATTTGAACAAAATATTCAGTTATATGAATTTGAACAAAATATTCAGTTATATGAATTTGAACAAAATATTCAGTCATATGAATTTGAACAAAATATTCAGTTATATGAATTTGAACAAAATATTCAGTCATATGAATTTGAACAAAATATTCAGTCATATGAATTTGAACAAAATATTCAGTCATATGAATTTGAACAAAATATTCAGTCATATGAATTTGAACAAAATATTCAGTTATATGAATTTGAACAAAATATTCAGTCATATGAATTTGAACAAAATATTCAGTCATATGAATTTGAACAAAATATTCAGTTATATGAATTTGAACAAAATATTCAGTTATATGAATTTGAACAAAATATTCAGTTATATGAATTTGAACAAAATATTCAGTTATATGAATTTGAACAAAATATTCAGTCATATGAATTTGAACAAAATATTCAGTCATATGAATTTGAACAAAATATTCAGTTATATGAATTTGAACAAAATATTCAGTTATATGAATTTGAACAAAATATTCAGTTATATGAATTTGAACAAAATATTCAGTTATATGAATTTGAACAAAATATTCAGTTATATGAATTTGAACAAAATATTCAGTTATATGAATTTGAACAAAATATTCAGTTATATGAATTTGAACAAAATATTCAGTCATATGAATTTGAACAAAATATTCAGTTATATGAATTTGAACAAAATATTCAGTCATATGAATTTGAACAAAATATTCAGTTATATGAATTTGAACAAAATATTCAGTCATATGAATTTGAACAAAATATTCAGTTATATGAATTTGAACAAAATATTCAGTCATATGAATTTGAACAAAATATTCAGTCATATGAATTTGAACAAAATATTCAGTTATATGAATTTGAACAAAATATTCAGTTATATGAATTTGAACAAAATATTCAGTCATATGAATTTGAACAAAATATTCAGTCATATGAATTTGAACAAAATATTCAGTTATATGAATTTGAACAAAATATTCAGTTATATGAATTTGAACAAAATATTCAGTCATATGAATTTGAACAAAATATTCAGTCATATGAATTTGAACAAAATATTAACATCAAGCCAAACTCAATCTATCATTTGAAGCTACAGAACCCTGCAAGTCTAATACTGGAAAAAACACACACACAAAAAAAACATTTATTTTAGGCAACTAGATATCAAAGCATAACTGACACAAAATAATTATAAGTTAAGTATCAAATCAAGTAGACCATTGCCAAAATATCTTATATATAAGATCACTGTTTCTAAGGTTTTTTATTTTAGTTTTTACTGAGTATTCTACATTTGTGTGGGCACGTACACAACTAAATTTAAGGAATATCATAATATAAGAGTATGCTGCCGCCATCCTCAGGTGTTTGTCGTGTTCTGACATGTAACTGAATCTTGTTCTGAGCAACATGCATGATACACATCAAATTAGATTGTTTATATAATCTAAATATTTGTATTACCAGTTTACTATAAAGTATGCATAGTTGGGAACAAACAGAGAGAGAGAGAGAGAGAACTACTCATAAGTATTTGAACAAACAGAGAATTTGCTTATAATCAATTAGTTTACAAAGTGGGAACACTGTGGAAGTAGGAGGAAATTCTGTTGTAACTAACATAAAGAATGAATTTAATTTCAGCCAATTAAAGGCCCAGTTTGCTAGAGCTGTAAAATACACTGACTGCATCTCTGCAGGGGGTGCGGGGTAAGACTCCCCACCGCCCCGCTAATGAGTGTCCAGAATATGACACTAAACATTTTGATGGTGAGCCTCCAGTAATGCTGGAGCTTTGAGGAATGTGGAGCACCCACTTCACTGTCATGACTCCCAGGTCCACTCTGTCCTGGAGTGGTAGCACCTGACAGGGTCCAATCTATAGGTCAAATAGAACTGCTTGACCTATATACTGACTGCAAACAAATGACTTATGCTTGAAAGAGGACTGTTTGATCATTTAACTGAGTGTAAACAAATGACTGATGTTTAATTGAATTGTTATTGATACATAGCAATACTTGGAACTATTTAACTGTGTTCAAAAGAATGAGCTTAGGCCCGTTTAAGAATGTTATCAACAAAATGTGTTTACAAATCATATACATATTTAATATATATGTATAAAGATAATTTGACATTAAATAACCTACAATGGTTGATATGCCATAAAACCCAACCATTCAGGCCATAAAAAGCGAATTTTATGCTGATTCAAATACTTTCTATAACCTTTTAATAAGAGTTGCCATATAGGAAGTATTGATCGTAAATACTTGAACAAGAACATAATCTTCTTTATTGCCTAAGACTGCAGGGGTCATTTAGGATTTTTGGAAGACAAAGTTCCAAATAAACTTACTTGTTGGGCAACTTTTTCAAAATAATAATATGGACTGAATAGCACCACTGCTATTCTCTTACAAGGATGGCTTTGGGATTAAATAGCCCATGAAAGTTGATATGCCATTAAAACAAAAGAAACCAAACCAAACTAATAATAGTTGAATTTTTCAATCTCTTTAATCAATTCTGAACAAGATTTTAGAAGTATGGGAAAAAACATGATTTTTTTATAAAGCAATTTAATTCTATTTAAAAATATTTTCCAGAAATTTAGTAATCAGTACCACAAAACAT
The DNA here is from genome assembly GCA_963585895.1 of Sepioteuthis lessoniana. Taxonomy (NCBI): domain Eukaryota; kingdom Metazoa; phylum Mollusca; class Cephalopoda; order Myopsida; family Loliginidae; genus Sepioteuthis; species Sepioteuthis lessoniana. The sequence continues at coordinate 26,148 of CAUZXS010004840.1, forward strand.
GGCGAAATACATTCCTTGTAATATGGATTGCAATAAAATTTGGTTCTTCTTGCAGAATATTCCTGTGTTTAACTCAGAAAACAGAAAACCAAATAGAACCAAATTGTCTGCTTGTTTAAATACTTATGAGTAGCACCAAATATAAAGAAAGGGAAAAAGGTGCTTATTGGTGTAAAGAAATCACTAAACCAGAGAAGCTATTGATGTTCACTTTGTACTAATGCCTCTATGTGCTATTCACGGTCAGATATTTTAACAAAATGTCTCATCTCTGGAATGCCATGGAGATTGACAATGAAGTGAGCATTTGTGCAAACTCCTTGCCCATAACTGTGTTACTGGTCTGGGCAGTAAAAGTCATAAATATTTCAAATAATTTTAACCAAATTTTTGATAGACTACAAGAATTGCCCACAGATGATCAAGCTATTTGATATAGATGAAAAAATAGCCAACCTAGGGCAATGGTACTTTAGTCCCTTTCAAAGTACTCTCTTTGGGAATTCACCCACAAATCACATCCAAATTATTATTTCCTAAAAATATCTATAACGTCTTCTTTCAAGATAGACATCAGCTGCATTGTTTGTTCTCATTAATTTTTCAATTTTTTTTATTTACACCCTGAAATCTGCCTCCCTCCTCACTTTTCACTTTCAGCGGTACAAGCCTGAAATCAAGAACCAAACCTGAACAATAAAGGAGCTCAAAGGTATTGATGCAAATATTGATTTTTCAACATAATCTTCTTTGTCAATGCAGTTTGGATTCCTGCCTTTCTCAAAGACATTAGTGTATTGAACATTATATAGTACAAAAATCAGCTGATAATTAGATATCAGATTTATTGTTCCACTAGTATGTGTGTATCTGTTAGTATATATATATATATATATATATATATATATATATATATATATATATAAAATAGCATTTAACACTGGCACTCACATAATAAATATTTTTAATAACTAAAATCACTAACTCTATTAGTAAAACTTTTTCCAACCAAACATTTTAAAACAAAATGCTAAAAAATGTTCCCACTGACAACTTCAAAACAAAATGCAACAAATAATTAAAACAATAAAAACTCAAACTGTCAAATCAAAACTACACTACCCCTGATGAAAACCAAAAGTATGGTCAAAAGTGCTTGGGCAGAAGATTTGGGACAATTTCTTTACCACCTGGATCCTGACACAAGAAAAATAACAAGAAGACTTGAAAAATTATGATCAAAAATAATAAACAGTGTTATATCGTTCTTGATAACAACTTGCTGCCTAAATATATATTCTTCAAAATAATATATATATAAATTTTTGTTGTAAGTCCAGAGAAAGAAGAAAAACATTTTAAAATAGGTAGGCCCATGAAGAGATTTGTATTTTTAATTTATTTATTTTGTTCTTACATCTGTGTATGTTTCCAGCTTGTTGCTTTCATCAGAGAACATATATGGCACAAGACCTTGTTCATGGAGTACTCAATGAGACTTGAGCTCACAGTGAGTTCAAGCTTCATTGAGTACCCCATGAACAAGGCCTTGTGCCATATATGTTATCTAACAAAAGCAACAAGTTGGAAACATACATGTATGTAAGAACAAAATAAATAAATAAATCAAAAAAATACAAACCTCTTTGCAGACCTACCTTTACCTTTTTTGAAATATATATATATATACACACACACGCACATACAAACAAATGCAGAGATGATGTACCACATATTTAAAAATATGTATATCTAGGCACAATTTTCTCTTTTAAACTTGTTTGATTAAATAAGACTGACACTTTGTATTTATTTTATCTTTGTTCTGCTCAAGTCTTTGTATGAGCCATTTGGCCATTGGATGGAATGAATTCAGGAAGTCTCTACATTTTCCCCAAATACTTATATATAGGCAGTATTTTCTTTTTTAAACATGTTTGATTAAATAGGACAGACACTTTGTGTCAGCCTATTCTGTCTTTGATCTGTTCAAGTCTTTAAATGAGTTAACACCATCTCTGAACACCTCACAATACATTTGTGCCCTTTCCGAAATACAAAAAAATTCTAACTAAAAATACCTCTATATTAGACAAAGAAAAAGCAAAAACGACAATCCCCACTTCCTACTCATTCTTCCTCCAACTCTTTATATAAATGTATATGACTTGTCATTGGGTTTGTTATTTCATTGTTTGCTCCCCAGAAGGTGGCTCTGGTTGCAATCAAAACAACTTCAGGAAACATACAGCACCTTCCTAAATTCCTTCCATTTAAAAGTCACATGATTCATATGATAACTTGAAGAGATCAAAGACAGAATAGGCAGATATGAAGTGTCTGTCTAATTTAATCAAATATATTTAAAAATATGAATATACAGCAGTCCCAAGTACACCTCTTATATATAATTCTGAAATTTCATTTTTGATTACAGCATTTCAATATTGAGAGTTTGGTAATGAATAATACCTAATAATATCCATTTTCAGTCTAAATTTTTGAGAAGAGGTTTGATGTGTATTATTTTGGTTGTGATTTTTTAGACTGTTGTCTTTAAACAGACCAAAAAAATCATAACCAAAATAATAAATATCCATTTTAATTGGATAATGTCTCACTGGAAATAATAAATTTTTTTTATCTTTAGTTTAGAAGAAAATTAAGTTTTTATATAAAAATAAGTGTTACAAGTGTACGTGTGTGTGTGTATATATATATATATATATATATATATATATATATATAGATAGAGAGAGAGAGAGAGAGAGAGAGAGCCAAAAGTTAACAGATATGATAGTTTGCCCAAAATGCAGCACAAGACTTCAGCAATTCAATTGTTCAGTCATTTTAAATGTAACGACCAGACAGTATACAAGTTCTTTAACTAATGACTGAGTAATCCCACTAGAAAATGTTTATAAATGCATACCCAACACCTTTGCCGTGAGCAGGATGTGACACAATGTCAGTTTTTAAGCAGATTAAAGCTGGTTTAGATTCAGATTTTTCCTATTCCGAGACTGGTTGTGTAATGGTCAGCAAGCTTGACTAAGAATGAGTTCGAGTCTCATTCGGCCTTGTGCCACATTCGAGCAAAAAAGCTTAGTAAATTACTACCAAGAACAAAGAACACAGTCTGCCTGACTATGCACAGTAAGGTAGTCTCTGATTGTCTGCCAAGTACATCAAGGCTGTGCAACCAGTTCTAGAGAGATTCAAAAGAACTGAACGTTTCTTGGTGAAAGAGTAACTTTTGAAATGAACTATTTTTCACTCTGTTTGCTTAAGAAAGGAAGATCTTTATAAAAGAAGTGAGATTACTCACAGCAGACAAAAAACAATAACAGTTGAAGTTAGAAGTCAGGATTCTTTTACAGACAAGAGATTGGCAGAGATGCAAGAAGGCAATTGAGTCCATCCTCTGTGAGGGGGTCTTATCATTATCACCATCACTATCATCACCAAGCCTTTGCAACAACCCCTGCCACACACCTCTCTCTCTCTCTCTCTCTCTCTCTCTCTAAAACCACAGCCAGCCACTGCAGATTCCTGCAGATATCCACCCCCATCCCAACTTTAAACCACCCTCTCCCCCACTGCCCAAAGCTTCAAGATCAAAGTAAGACGCATGAACAGTTATGTTGACCCAGTAAACATCACTCTTCTTAAGGCAGAACGTGTTGAACTAACCTCAATTTGGTGTGATTTTTATGTGATTCTTTTTGTTGTTGTTCTTGTTTATTGTTTTTCTTATTGTTGTTGTCAGGAAGAGAGGGAAGGAGGTAAAGAAGGAAGAGAGGGAGGGAAAGAACTAAGTGGGGTCCTTCAGGGGAGGGCAGAAGGCTTGACTAAGAGAACAGAATTAGACCTGAATAACCAAGAGTCCCTCTTCCTCTCCAGTACACATATGGTTCATTTAGCCACCTTCCTCTTACCAGTCCTCTAAACTTTAGCAAAAAAACATTTTCTATAAATATACATCTATATGTTCATAGGCTCATGTTTGTGTGTGTGATTATATATATATATATATATATGGTGTGTGTGTGTGTTATACATTTATACAGAAACACATTTTTTTTACTCTGTATGTATATGTATTTCCCACCCCCTCCATCATTAGCAGGATAGGGCACAAGGTTATTTTTAAGAGGAGTTTAGCTGGTTTTCCCTCTTAAGCTGAAGAACCAAGTCTGCCCTACTATTTACCCATTCCTGGGGAGAGGATTGATGGATTTGTGCCTTTTCAAAAGGCATTAGCACAAATACAAACAACCTTATTTGACACAGATTCACAGTGCATGCAAGCTTAGATAGTATTTAGGACCTGCCTTCAAGCCTAAAAGGGCTAGGTTTATTGCCTGTAGCCTGATTGGTTATTGGTTGTTTGGGCTTTATGGCATATCAAACTTTGTAGGTTATCTAATGCTAAATCCATTTTTACACAAATAATCAGTTCTATTTCAAACAATATAATTTAGCATAAGTACACAGTTTAATCGTCAGAAACATTTCTATTTCAACCAATTCAGTTTAGTATAAGTATAGATTTTGTTTATACACAGTTAAATATCAAAACAGTTCTATTTTAAACAATTCAGTTTAGTGTAAGTACAATTTCAATGTCAAAAAACAGTTCTACTTCAAACAATTAAGTTTTGCATAAATAAGCAGTTTAAATATCAAAACAGTTCTATTTCAAGTAATTCAGTTTAGCATAAGTATGCAGATTAGTTCTATTTGACCTATAGATAGGACCCTATCAGGTGCTACCACCCTGGGCCAGAGTGGACCTGGGTGTGATAATGATGAAGGGGTGCCCTGCATTCCCCAAAGCTACAGCATCACTGGAACCCCACCATCAGATTGTTTGATATTATATCCAGGACAATTGTTGGGGGCAGGGGGGTCTTACCCCTCTGCAGAAGTGCAGTCGGTGTATTCTACAGCCCCAGCCAACTGGGCAAGCCCATAGCCTGAGATACTCCTAAATAGGAATGCTGACAAAACAAAGCAATTTTTTGCATCTGCCTCTGTAGATTACCTCCAAACTGACATTTTGCCACATTTAGGTCTTGTGAGAAGCGGAATAAATTCCGATATGCAACTTTCCTCAATAAATGGAGACCCAGTTTGGCTCAAACTCACAACACTAGCAACAGCTTTTGACAAACTTGCAAACTAATCTTCTACAATAAATAATGTTTATTGGCCTAATAAGTAGAGTGTTTGCCAATGGTCCAGGAGAACTGGGTTCAATCCTAGGTTGCGTCATACCAAAGACTTTAAAAATGGTATTTGATACCTCCTTGCTTAATACTCAGCAATATAAGGTAGAGATCAAGGGTAAAGTGGAGCAATCCATGGAAAGGAGTAGTGCCCTCCCCTATATCTCGGTGTGGTAGCTATTGAAAAGGGAGCCTTCTGGTCGCCCTCGACTAAGCTTGGCAACTTATGATTAGGTATACTTTTTTATGTCTGCAGATATGCTCGAGTATATGTGGGTATGTATCTTACAGAGAGACAATAGTTATAGAAATACAAAAAAAAAGGAACTATATTACTTGGCTAGTAATATGGTTCCTTTTTTTGTATTCCTATTACTAGCCAAGTAATACAGTAAAGAGGATTTGTTCAACTTAATAGTCAGTATCATTAGTACAGGGAGGTAGGGTGGAGATAATACTCAAATAGGACATGGTCTCTTCAGATGATCAGCATTTTAGAACAAAAACAAAACAACATTTATTTCCATAATGAACGGTGTCAATTTTTTTTATGTTTGCACAGAACACCACACACCCATTAAAATTTACATTAAAAAAAAAGCATTAAAAAAATTTACATTAAAAAAAGCATTAAAAAAATTTACATTAAAAAAAGGAACCATATTACTAGCCAAGTAATATGGTTCCTTTTTTTGTATTCCTATTACTAGCCAAGTAATATAGTTTCTTTTTTTTGTATTCCTATTACTAGCCAAGTAATACAGTAAAGAGGTTTTGTTCATCTTAATAGTCAGTATTATTAGCACAGGGATATAAGGTGGAGATAATACTCAAATAGGACATGGTCTCTTCAGATGATCAGCATTTTAGAACAAAAAACAAAACAAAACATTTATTTCTATAATGAACAGTGTCGATTTTTTTGGTGTTTATACAGAATACCACACCCCCATTAAAATTTACATTAATTCTCACTACACGAAATATAAACTTATTAAAGTTCTTTCACTATCTCAAAATATTTTTCAAAAATATTATCTTCATATAAGTTTCAAGATGAAATTATTTCCCGGCATTAAATGACCCCTTGTGGTTGATATGCCATAAAACACAACCCTCTTTACATCTCAATTAATATATTTTTGCACCTTCCAACTATTTTTTGACATTCGGTGATACAAGTATTTTTTTATTCGATAAACAGGATTTGGTATTAAATAACCTACAAGGGTTTATATGCCATAAAACACAACCATTTTTTACATCTCAATTAATATATTCTTGCACCTTCCAACTATTTTTTGACATTCAGCGATAAAAGTATTTTCCAACTATTTTATAAAAAACGTTTATTCTTAACCCCTTTTGCTGGCGGAATTTTTTTTTTAAATCTTTGTATTAGTATATCTTTTTCCTTTTTTTCCAGAAAATTTGCAAAATAGATGTGATGTTCAAACAAGTTAAACAAATATAAATAAAATGAGATAATTTGATCAGCAATTTTGTCATATTCCTATAGCATGAAAGGTCTTTGATTTCTTTGTTTAATGGGATATCAACCTTCATGGCTTATTTAGTGCCAAATTCATTCTTGTAGAAGAAGAGAAGTGGTAGTATTTAACCTGTAGCTGGGAGGATAAGAGAATTCATGCCTTTCCCATCGGATATTGATCCAAAAATTAATGTAATAGCATAACTGGAGTTTGAACTCATTCACTTTGGAGGCCATAGTCCAGTACTTTAGCCATTATGCCATTGTCATCATCATGTCATGCTGCTAGCATGGATATCCCTGACCCACTCTCATCATTATGCCAATGGCATCATCATCATGTCATGCCGCTAGCACAGATATCCCTGAGCCTCTCTCATCATTATGCCATTGCCATCATCATGTTATGCTGCTAGCACGGATATCCCTGACCCTCTCTCGCCACTTTTCCCTATCGTTCATCGCCTCTGGCAGGTCTTCAGAGTTACATCCCATATCCTCACATAGCTGCTGTATGTATGTTTTAGCTGGTCGGCCTGCTTTTGCTCGGCCAAAAGTACTCACTTTTAATTATGATAGCAAAAAAACCTTTACATAATCTTGCACAACAGTGGGAACACCTAGCAATGTTTCAATACACTGAATTGGTCAACGAAAAGGCTGTAAGAAAATGCCTTACATTAAGCTACCAAATTAAAACAAAAATGTCAGTCTGCCTGTTTACTGATGGTGACAAGAATGTTCCTCTGCCTTCAAAAGGGTTAACACTATCTCTGATGATATCTACCAAACCAATGTCAGTTCCACAAAACCCTTTCCATCACATTTTACCATTATCTTGCTTGTAAAAATAACAAACTCAGCGTCTCCCATCTCAGATTATTCATACCTCCCAATATTGATCTTTCCATTTTTTTTCTTTCTTTCTTTCTTTCTTCAACATATCTGTCTTTTCTTCTTTGGTTATCTATTAGCATTCAACCAATACAAAATTAGACTTAATTAACATCCTGCTTACCAACTCCCTTTGGATCTCCCCCTCTTTCACTTTTATCCCCTTTTTACCCTTTCTCTTTCTTTTTGTCCTTATTCTCCTCTCACCTTCTCCCCAAATCCTAATTCCCCTTTCTGGTTACACTCAATCCACTTTAGTCCTCTCTTCTTTCATTGTTACATACCCCACTCTCTACAGATCATCTACCTTTCTTTTAAAAATCTTTCTCTCTTGATACTATATAACTGTGTGCAAGCAAACAATTATTTTTAAATAGGAATGCTTAACTGTATGCAAATTATTTATTTTAAGAATAGTTAATTGAATTTATAATTATTTTCAAATAATTATCAATAATTATTGAAATTATTGAAACCATATAATTCCTTGAAAAAATACTGAGTTAGCATTAAATAACCCAATAAGAGTTGACATGTCATAAAACCAACCAGCCTACATATATATATATATATATATATTATTTCAAGAAAAAAACAATATTCAGTCACATTAGGATAATAAATATATTTCCATTCTGTTAAGAGCACTGATATAAATCAAAGACTCTAAAATAATTTTTAACAGGACTTCATCAGATCCAATAAAAAAATAAAATAAATTACAACCAGATAGGAGGGATAGTCAAAGGAAGGAAAGAGAGGGAGAAACGAAATCCATTTCAGCTATGTAGAAATCTTTACCCATGTAGGGCTAGTTCCTGTCCTTTCTTATTTCAGATTATGACAACTACAAAACCAATAAAATTAATAATTTAGCAATTCCAATAATACATAACTAAATTTCAACCATTTCTAACAAAATTATCAATCTTAATTTTAGTAAGTCATCATTTTTTCTTTGAAAGGCACCAAAGCTCCTTGCCATTAAGGGTAAGACTTCTTTAACCATGTTAAAATATCTATATCAATTTAATAAATTATAGTTAAATATTAACTTCAACTATAGTTTAAATTTATTTCCATGCCTACATTTAGCTATTAAATCACATCTCTGATTTAATAGGTTACCGGGATCAGGATACAACATAACTTGTATCTTTCTTCTAGACACAAATTACGTTTACCATCAAAGCAGCTCGGAGTATTGAACCTTTTTAATACACTCCATTGAATTTCTGGGGTTAAACCCTTATTTTTCAATTTCCAAAACTGTGTGGACAAGGCTGTTTGATTTTTCAAGCGTTCATTAGAGAAAGAATGAATGTGGTTATTAAAGCTTACTTACCATCTCGCCCATGAAATTTCGATAAAAGTTTTATTTTTAATGTTTTCTTTTGGGAAAATAAACCCTTGGTATACTATATATATATATATATATATATATCCCTATTCTATAAGCCCTTTTCCTCTAAGACTGTTTAACTTAGACCTTTCTCAAGGTCTGTAATACATAGGGAGTCATGGTTCTTGCCTTGAAATGTTAGTCCATGATGGTGGGTGGGGTGAATTCAAAGTTATCCTCAATGTAAACTGGATGCTCTTCCAAGGCTAGAGAACCAATTCAACCCTACCAATGACCTATAACTGGCATTAATTTGAAAAAAACACAAATAGCCTCAACCAGAATTTAATTTCACTTGCTGATAACTATTAAACCATATGCAAGATAGATAGATAGATAGATAGATAGATAGAAAGAAAGCAAATGTCATATATATATATATATATATATGTATGTATACATACATACACAAGTGCTCATGGTATAATGGCTATCATTAAAAATAGATGGATGAGAATGTTTTTATTTCAAATTGAGCTTATGCGCTAGTAAAAGGCATGAATCCATATCTTTCCCTCTTAGCAATGAGTTAATAGTATGATAGACTAGGTTCTTTAACTTTGGTATGGCTGCCAATCTAATGTTTGCTTGTTTGGGTTTTATGGCATATCAACCTTTGTAGGTTATTTAATGCCAAATCCATTTTTATATAAATAAACAGTTCTATTTCAAACAATTCAGTTTAGCATAAGTAGACAGTTTAATTGTCAAAAACATTCTATTTCAAGCTATTCTTTTTAGTCAAACAGTTCTAATTCAAACAATTCAGTTTAGTACAGATTTTGTTAACAAACAGTTAAATGTCAAAAACAGTTCTATTTAAAAAATTCAGTTTAGCATACAAAAACAATTCCATTTCAAACAATTCAGTTTAGCATAAGTATGCAGTTTAGTTCTAATTAACCCATAGATAGGACCTTATCAATTGCTACCACTCCAGACCAGAGTGGACCTGGGAGCATTGGCAATGAAGAGGTGTTCCGCATTCTCTAAAGCTCCAGCATTACTGGAACCTCAGCATCAGATTGCTTAATGTCATATCCACTCAGTGTGGGTGGGTCTTACTCCTCTGTAGAGGTGCAGTCAGTGTATTCTACAGCCCCAGCTGACTGGGCAAGACAACCAATCTAGGAGAAAGAAAACTGAACTCAAACTTAAAAATTGACCTTGTGTCACATCCTGTTCATAGTAGAGGGTTGGATGAATGCATATACAGCATGGTAATGTGTCCATGTCATTTTATTCACTTATACAAATAATATATAAGAGGTGCACTGAAAAGTTCTCAGCCAGACCAACAAAGAAATTACCTAGAGCCACAAAATATACAGGCTATTATACATATTCCTCCTGAAGTTCATATTTGATATAGTGTTTCTCAATTTTCCTAGATCCTTTTTGCCTAGTCGGTTGGGGCTGTAGAATACACCAACTGCACCTCTGCCGAAGGGTAAGACCATCCCCAATATGTACCCTGGATATGACACTAAACATCTGATGGTGAGGCTTCAGTATTGCTGGAGCTTTGGGGAATGCAGAGTACCCCTTTATTGCCATTGCTCCGAGGTACACTCTGGACCGGAGTGGTAGCATCTGATAGGGTCCTATCTATGGGTCAAATAGAACTAAAATGTGTACTTATGCTAAACTAAATTGTTTGAAATAGAACTGTTTTTGACATTGATACTGTACTTATGCTAAAGTGAATTGTTTGAAATAGAACTGGTTTGACATTTAACAGGGTGTAAACAAAAGCTATACTTATACTAAATTAAATTGGTTAAATTAGAAGTGTTTGACTTAAGTGAATAGCTTGAAATAGATATGTTTTTGACAATTAAACTGTGTCCTCATGCTAAACTGAATTGTTTGAAATCCAACTGATTATTTGTACAAAAATGGATGTGGCATTAAATAACCTACAAAGGTTGATATGCCATAAAACCCAACAAACAAAAAACTTAAATCCTTTCAAAAACATCTAATAAGAAGGAAAAAAAATTGGTCATTCCTTTCTTGGTTATGCCTAAAACTTTTCAGTAGCCCCCTTATATACATATATATATATATATATATAAAGAGAGAGATCTACAGATAATGTTTGTCTGGAGGTTACTATCCACTCTATTCTTTTCTGATCCTAATTACAACTCCATCCTCTCCAGTTCAACTATTAGCTTATTCCAAGTTTGTTGTGCTAAGAGTTTGGGAATTAAGAAATTGGCTGCAAAATGTCACCAGGATGTTTATTCAGTGTGGGGCAGAGTTGTTGTTGTTGTTGTTATTGGTGTGTGCAGAGACTGGTGGAATGAAGATGGGGAGAGGAGATAGAGAAAGAAGATGGTAGAAAAAGAAGGAGAAAAATATAGCTGTGGGTGTTGGGGAAGAGCAGGGATTAGGGCACTGGCTAACTACCCCTCCCACCTTCTCAACCCCCAGACTCTCTCTGGGGTACAGATATTATTTTTGTCCCCTACTACTCCTACTGTCCACCCCAAATACAGTACTGCCAACACAATTACTATTAAGATTACTAGCTGAATAACACCCACACCCCATTTTTTAGTATAGTTATCTGTAATTACCCAATGGTTAGAGAATCCAAACTTAGGGTTTTTATCAAAACTCACATAAGCAAACCAATAGTTAAGGTTTCCTCAAGTATTTCTATTGTATTATCAAAAAACAGAATTATGAAGTTGACTGAATAATGACAAAAAATAATGAAAGACAAAATTAACAAATTTTTTTGAAAGATTTTTTTATTTTATTTAATAAAATGAATAAACTTTTGACTAAGTAATAATACCATCAAATCAGCCCAATACAAACAGTACAAATATAAAATATCTATAACCTAGAAACTCTGACAGATTGTATGCCAACCAGTCTAGGAAAAGGAAATTACTCCATTTAGCAAAATACCATTTTGTTTTCTGAGATAGCCAAACCAAAAAAAAAAAAAAAAAAAAAAAAAGGACCAAGCAAGTGCCAAAGAAAAGCAAAGAACACATTATAGTTTACTGTTCTTGGTAGGGGTATAGAAAAAGGCTGGCATGACCCACCCAATCTTCTAAGAAATGGATAGGATTGGAAACAATAAGAGAAGGATGTGGTAATTGGAGGAGGGGCCCTTAATGGGTATTATTATCATTGTAGTGCAATGCAAAACAAAGTTAGACTACTGAGTGATCTAATGTGTGCAAATACTGAATTCATTTAAAAAGAGTCTGATGACTCAAAAGTGCTCAAAGGCTGACCAGCAGAGCAGTATAAAAACTAAAAGGAATTCAAATCCCACCTTTTTAGTTTTGTTTCATTACTCATAGTTTTTGATGTTTTCTATAAAATAGAAAATAGTGAGCCATTGAGATTGTGATTATTTGCTACTCAAGAAAGGCAAATTCAATTCATTAATGATGATGGTAGTTCCCTTCCTCTTAATATGTACACACATTGATAGAGGCAAAAATGAACAGATAGTATTGCAAAATTGTCAGGCCAATTGACAACTGTTCCCTTAATTGCAACTAGGAGGTGCTACTTTATGATGATGGAAGTTCCCTTCCTCTTAATATGTACACATGTGGGTAGAGGCAATAATAAACAGTGTCTGTGGCAATTTTGTCAGGGCAATTGACAACTATTCTTTTAAGTGCAACTAGGAGGTGCTACTTTATGATGATGGGAATTCCCTTCCTCTTAATATGTACACATGTGGGTAGAGGCAAAAATGAAAACATAGTGTTGCAAAGTTGTCAGGCCAAATGACAACTGTTCCTTTAAGTGCAACTAGGAGGTGCTACTTTGAAGGTAGGATACCCAGACACAAAGCATATCTGCTTCAAATCTAGACCTGATCCAAATACAGATTATCTAAGTTGGATATTTGTTCTTATTTGTTCAGTTGATGAGTCTGAAAACTGACAAGCCTAGAAATTCAGTCCAGAAAAACATGCAGACATTCTGCTTAATGGATTTATCTCAATACTGGTTCACAGTGATTTCCACAAAAGTAATATTTTCATAAAAAACAGAGCACCATATCATACAGTAAAAACTCAAAAATGGCAGGACCTTATTCATATCAAGCATCTTTCATGGTTAAGGGAGTTTCCAGGCATGAACTTTAGTGAATAGGTCAGGGCCATTTTGGATCATGAAAGGTGGAAAAAAAAGTCCTTTAAAATCTGAAATGTGTTTTAATGTGGACCGGCAGAATATCCCAGAATAGAAGATAGCAGACCTGATATATTTGATTCCCAAAAGAGTACATATACTTTAAAATCTACCAACTGCTAATTGATTGATTGATGTTAGTTATTCTATGCCTAAAGTTTTGGTAATTGCATTCCTATTTGTATTTTTGTGTAGTTGTTTTTTAAAATTTTTTTTTCACATAGCCCTATCAAATATGAATAAATTTTAAACAGATCTATTTGATCCATAAACAAAATCCTAACAGGTTCTCCATTCTGGTTTAGAGTGGACCTGGGAGTAATAGCATTGAAGAGGTACTCCACTCTCCTCAGATCTTTAGAACTGGAGCACAACCATCAAGACACAACTTTTCTTAAAAGAGGATATGACTCCTTTTGCAGGGGATACAGAATCATAGTTAGTCTACTAGCTACTAGTAAATAAAGTTGGAGACCTTAGTCAAGGGTAACCCAAAGACTCCCTTTTCAATAGCTACCACACCGAGGTGTAGGGAAGGGCACTACTCTTTTCCCTGGATTGCTCCACTTTACCCTTGATCCATGCTTTATAATGCTGAGTGTTAAGCAAGACAGCATCAAGTACCATTTTTTGAGTCTTTGGCATGACTCGACCTGGGATTGAACCCCGGTCTCCTGGACCATTGGTGAACACTCTACTCATTTCGGCCAAAACAGTCTACAAAATAACTTCAAAGAGGGAAGTCCCCATGGCATAGTGGCTAATGTGCAAGACTGTGGTAAGCAAGTTCAAACTTCAGTCACACTGTTACATTCACTTTCTGACTACTACCCCTAGAAAAAGTATGAACCTCCCAGCAATGGATTAAATATATGGAGGTGCCCGTGGTATAATGGTTATCGTCGTAGGAAATGGACACGGCGACACAAGCTCAAATCCTGGACGAGACTGATTGCATTTCACATAGCACTAATACCCTTGGGAAAGGTATGAATCCAATTATTCTCCCTCCAGCTATGTGTAAATAGTAGGGCAGACAAGGTTCTTCAGCCATGGTGAGGCAACTAGTCTAGGAGAAGGAAAACTCTGAATTCAAACCTGTTAAACTCCGCTTAAAAAATTGACCTTGTGTCATATCCTGCCCAAGCGGAGGGGTTGGTAAATATAAATAGTATAACTACTGTTCTTCTACAAGGATGGATTTGGCATTAGATAACCTACAAAGGGTGATATGCCATTAAACAAAAAAATTAAACCAGACTAAATAATTCATATAAAACCTCAGACATAATTCGGAGTAATTTTTATTAAAAGCAGAATCTTATATAACAAACATTTATGGTATATAATTAGCCCATTATTCTAGTGGGTATAATGTTTGCCAATGGCCTAGGAGATCGGGGTTCAATCCCAGGTTAAGTCATACCAAAGAATAAAAAAATGGTACTTGATACCTCCTTGCTTAACACACAGCATTATAAAGTATGTATCAAGGGTAAAGTGGAGCAATCCAGGGAAAGGAGTAGCATGCTTCCTTAAACTTCAGTGTAGTAGCTATTGAAAAGGGAGCCTTTGGGCTACACTCTACTATGGTCGCCAACTTTAGTTACTTTACAACTGAATTTTTCAGATCCATAAATAAAGGTGCCTGTGGTGTAATGGTTATCACTGTAGGAAATGGACACGACGACACGAGTTCAAATCCTAGAGGAGACTGATTGCATTTCACATAGCACTAATACCCTTGGGAAAGGTACGAATCCAATTATTCTCCTTCCAGCTATGGGTAAAATTTAGGGCAGACGAGGTTCTTCAGCCTTGGTGAGGCAACTAGTCTAGGAGAAGGAAAACTCTGAATTCAAACCTGTTAAACTCCGCTTAAAAAAATTGACCTTGTGTCATATCCTGCCCGAGCGGAGGGGTTGGTAAATATGATAAATAAAGTCTACCTTGAAATGAGAAGGTTCTTTTTTTTTAATCTATTCATGACAGATCTCTGTATATATGACATTTTCTAATTTTAGCTTAGTCTGGCACAGGACCAGAATAAAAGGTTACCAACCAGGTGTGACTCAAAATCATTTTACTTATAATATGAATATGCTAAAATTTGGTTCTAATCAATCTATATTGTTCAGATTAAATGCAAAAGGCATGAATAGAAAAAAGTTTAAGGGTTTTGAATACTGATTCCCATTTCTCTATTTGTTTAGTTCTTGTTCTTTATTTTGAATTCTCTTTCTTCAACTGACTTGTTAGTTTATTTCATTTGGCAAAATACCATTTTGTCTGCTGAGATAGCCAAACCAAAAACAAGGACCAAGCAAGTGCCAAAGAAAAGCAAAGAACACATTATAGTTTACTGTTCTTGGTAGGGGTACAGAAAAAGGCTGGCATGACCCACCCAATCTTCTAAGAAATGGATAGGATGGGAAGCAATGAGAGAAGGATGTGGTAATTGGAGGAGGGGCCCTTAATGGGTATTATTATCATTGTAGTGCAATGCAAAACAAAGTTAGACTACTGAGTGATCTAATGTGTGCAAATACTGAATTCTGTTTGTAATGAAAAGAAGAAAAAGAAATATAGAGATGAGAAAAAAGAAAGAAGGGATGGAAAAAAGACTTGAAAACAAAGATAGAATGTTGCAACCATACACACATGGCGTACCCATTCACACAATGTCCATCTAGAAATTTAATTAGTTATTTACTAAGCTTACTTTAATTGTGGCACAAGGATAAAAGTAGAGAGCACATATATTGTACCACACATGTCACTTTCTTAAAGTTAATTAATTAAACCCTTACATAATAAAGAATAATGTTTATATTTGCAAGCAAAGACCATGTATAAATATTTGGGAGATATCCTCATTATATATATATATATATATATATATATATATATATATACACACACACACAAAGAGAGGGTACATGCTTTGTAACTAACTACTATAGTTTTTACATGAAATTTAATAAAACACTTTCCTAATAAAAAAAATTCATGTTTTTATAAAATTTAGAAAGGAAAGCATTCAGTGTTTATGTTTAAATGACACTTTAAGGTTTCAGAATGTTCAGAAAAAAATTATTATCATATATAATAAAAATAATATTAGCATGACTTTTTCTAAAAGTTTCTTTGTTTCTCTGTCCATATCTTTCCACTCACACTAACGCAAATGTATATCAAGGGAAACTCAGTGACTTAAATGTCAAACAACAAAAGTAACCAGGCAGGTAAAATTTCCATTATGTTGGCATAGTGCTTGAAAAAGTGAATTAAATTAAACTGTTGACCTCCGCCCCACCCCCTGTCCCAAGTGTTCATACTAAAGCTTGTCTGCTGCCTGAACTATGAAGATTACATGAATCAAAACAATAAAAATAAGACTACTCAACAAAGATATAGAAATGATTAAAAAAAAAAGTTTGATAAAAGAAAACAGTACATACTTGATGAAGGAAGGAAAATCCTCGCTAGGTGTATCACAGCCAGGCCATTTACAGAGACCATGTCGATAAAGCGGGTGGGTCAGATTAGAATTTTCCTGTTCCTGTTTGATACTGAGGCTTGGTTGAGTAAGTAACCCACCACCAAGTCCACCTGAAGACCATGAAAAATAACAAAAAATATGCATAAGTCAATTGATTCTTTTAATATTTTTTTTCCTTTTTTAGAAATTAAAGTCTGAAATTGAATACTGTCTTCATCTTCATTGTTTTACTCACAATGTTTTGGCTGATGCATCCTTTGGTCTTCTTAGTGAGTAAGAGACATTAGGTTTATGAGTCTCAAAAATTCACTTTGAATTGTCCAGCAGGACACATAGTGCAATGGATATAGGTGTTTGGTAGAAAAATCATCAGGGGGTTGCAGGTTCAATCCCAACTAAAGGTAAATTACAAAGAATACTTACCATAGTTTAACAACTTTTACCCAGTCATGGTTAATGGAATTAGAACAATCTATCCTCTGTGGATTAAATAAAGAGTTCAGTTCAAATTTCTGTGAGGGTTCCCAAGTTCAACATGAAACACTTCAAGAAGGCAAAGAGACGCATCAGCCCGAAACAGTGAGTATAACGATTAAGACAAGCCTGAATATTCTAAGTGATAAAAAAAAAAACCACAAAGATAAAACAAGTGTGTTGCATATAATGAAAAAAGAATTCACAAGAGTATGCAGGACTTCATTATAAAAAGATAATACTGAGATGTACATGGTATGTTCTCTTTTATTTACTACGGTGAGTCAAAAATGTTGCAATATTTTGATCAATGAAAATGTGCAATGTGTATATCACATGACCCAAGCAGTTTAAGCTGTGGTAGGTAGTAAAGCTGTATTTGTTGCACTTTGTGTGATTTGAAAGCCGCACAGATGAACATGACAGACCTCCCTTATAAGAAAAAAGAATTTGAATCAAAACATGTTTCCTGAACATATACATATGTAAAAATGAAAATATGAAGAAAAAAGATATTCAAGCAGATGAATTTATTTGTATATGAATAATATGCCAATGTTTAACATTTTCTTTATTTAAAATCATCTTCAAGGCAATGTGAAGTGTTGCCTCAAATGAAAAAAATGAAACACAAAAGTGAGAAAATTTTTATTGTTCTCTTCTATACTATATATATATATATATATATAAGAGTCGGGGTTAGGCTTCCTGATGATCCGATAAGGTGAAACTTTAGTAGAAGATTTCCGATTTGCGATTTAAGTTAATTTTATAATTGGCTCCACTCGTGTTGAGCACTCTTGTAATTGTAGCATTGCAGGATTCGCGGAAGGTTTTAGTTTTCTTTTGACCAACTGACTGCGTATCCCTTGATTTTTTTTCAAGGGGTCGGGCGAGGTTGGCCTTTTCTTTCTTTTTGACCTATAATATTTTTTCTTTTTTCCCTGGGCGGTGATTTGAGATACTTTTATCACTTGTTCCTGGCGGGTTTTTTTTCTGGTACCGTGAATGCTGGTAGATATTAGATTAGTAAATATATATATATATATATATTGTGCGTGTTTATATATATATAAAACACGTATTATATGTGTGAATATTACACACACACACACAACTCGAGGTCAGTTAGATATGAAGATCCAGCAGGAAGCAAGATTGCAGGTTGGAGATGGTGCTAAAAATAGGTCAGTGCTAGGCAATAAATGTGGCCCTTATATCTTTTAAAAAAGAGGGTGGGGATGGTGTTGCCTGAGCTGATTTATTTTCAAATCACCCAACAAATAATTGTGTATGTTAATAAGAATTATATAAATCTCCAAATGTATGAATCTTTGTGAATATGTGCATTTCCAATTTATATAATTTCAGTTGGGCACTCTTTTACAATACAGCGTAAACACAATATTTTGCGCTTGGGGAAATTATATCTGATGCTACTTAATAAGAGGTTAAATATAGCAATGATTTTCAGACTTTCTTTTGATGGAATGTCTATACCTTGGAGCAAAGTTTGAATATCTTTTGTGCTGTTTGTTTGGTTTTTTTTGTTTAGGGTATCTGACTGCCCAGGAGCTAAGGGTTTAAGAGTTAAGACCATTATTATAGTAAAGAGTGATCATTCCTCACCAAGTGCCCAATATTTGTCGTCTCTTGACAAAAATTTCAAGTTTCAGCATTTCAAGTTTCTAGGCTTGAATATAATTTTATACCTCATGACCATGTTCTCTTTTATTTACGAGAGTGAGTCAAAAATTTGGCAATATTTTGGTAAATGCTAATCTGTGGAGTACACATATTTACCCAACCCCTCCACTCGAGCAGGATATGACACAAGGTCAATTTTTAAGCGGAGTTTAACAGGTTTCAATTCAGAGTTTTCCTTCTCCTAAATTAGTTGCCTCACCAAGGCTGAAGAACCCAGTCTGTCCTACTATTTACCTATAGCTGGAGGGAGAATAATTGGATTCATACCTTTCCCAAGGGTATTAGTGCTATGTGAAATGCAATCAGCCTTGTCCAGGATTTGAACTCATGTCACCATGTCCATTTCCTACAATGATAACCATTACACCACGGGCACCTCCATATATATCACATGACCCAAGCAGTTCAGCTATAGTAGGTAGTACAGCTGTAGTTGCTGCACTTTGTATGATTTGAAAGCAGAACAGATGAACATGCAACAGTCTAGTTCAGAAACTTACGCTTTACAAGTTCAAACTGCGGAAGCAACTGAAGATATTTATTGTGTGAAAGATGAAGACACAACTGATCACTGTACAGCAAGCAGATAATTCAAGAAATTTTGTTCAAGTTACAAGAACCATGATTATCAGGCAAGGTCAGGTAGGCATAAAACCATTGATTCAGAGACCATACTCCAAAACATAGAGGCAAATCTGGTAAGTAACTCTTAGAGAATATCAGATATTTCACAGTCCAATGTATTTATCACCTTCATGACCTCAGAAAAAGTATACAGACTTTCTGAATTGTGCCTAACATTACCAAAATATTGAAAATCTTTTGACATCCTAATATATTCTTCGCAAGTCTACAGTACACAAAGATATAAAATGTATTTTATGACTTTTCCAAATTTGCACATTCTTTAAAATCCTGGAAGGCATTTTTATTTTTAAGTGGATAGAATATTGCCTGAATGGCATGTGACCATTTTGGACAACAAAGTACAACATCAAAGAGGAAGTTGCAAATGTTGCAAAAGAAGAGCATTTGTTCAAAAACAAAAGGCTAGACTTTGATTAGGAAACAAAAGCATTGAAATAATTCTCTCTTTGTAAAAGACAGTTTGGTTCTAAGGTGAATAAATGAATAGAAATAAATGGTGATAAAAAGCAAAAAAAAAAAAAAAAAGAAATAGGTCCCAATATGATAAAATGAAGAGTAAAATCAATAAAATAGAAAGAAGAATAAGATATAAAATTTATAAAGACAAAAAATTAACGATGTAAAAGAAAAGGAGGTAAATTTAAAGAAAAAAAAGGAGGGTGAAAAGAGAGAAAAAAAAGAAAGAGGAAAATTTTTATGAGATGAGGGAAAGTGAAAAGATAAGGGAGAAGATTGAGAGAAGAAGATGGGACTATAAAAGAGAGAGAAGAATAGAAGATAAGAAAGAAAGAATACTTAAAGGGAGAAAACTTTTCATAAAATGTAAAAAAAAAAAAAGATCAATGAAAAGTGAGAAAGAAAAAAAAGCCAAAAGAGAGAGGAGTCAGAAAAAGAAAGAGAAAGTAGGAAAAAAACAGAAGGAAAATGAAAAGAGGAAAGAAAAAGAATAAAAGAGGTAGTAGTAGTAGTAGTAGTTCTTCACAGTGAGAAAATAAAATAAGATAGTCACAATAAGTAAGAAGGTAGATAAAAATGAATAATAACGAAGAAAAATATCAAGATGACCCTCAAAGAAATAAGATGAAGATTTGCTGTTACTTTACCCCCAGGAAAAAAACCACAAAATATTATTGATATGAAAACTCAGCGAGTACAGAATAAAGGTGATAATGAAAAAAATCAATAAAGAAAGAGAAAAAGAAATTACAAGGGTCAACTGAAAAGTTCAAAGGTTGACCAAAATACTCCCATGGAATGCGACCAAATCAAGTTCATTTTTAACCATAGTTTCCTTTGCAGTTCACTTATCTTCAATCAGTGTTGCAGTGCCTGGATCCCATTGGTAAAAAAAAGTCATCAACTGCAGATATGATGTCAGCCTATGAACTTTTCAGCCCACCCTCATAAGTGAGGGTAGGTTATGTAAAATTAAATGAGGAGGGAAAAAAAATTTTTTTTTTTTATTATAATCACAATAGAAAATAGAATTGTTAAGATATGATTTGTATATTAAACTGAGAAAAACTATCTATTTTTTTTATTGATTTATTATCAATAAAAAAAATAGATTCTTAAAAAAAATCATACAAAGTATAAAAAAGGAAAATGTTACTAGAGAATACAAAACATGTCTAACAATAGAGATACTGATGGTAGCTGAGTGTTGATTGGTCAAAAAGTATGACCAATCAAAAGCAAGATAGAAAAAATAAATAAATAAAAGGAGGATATGTCTATCATTATAATCTGGAAATAACTTTTTTTCTTAGTTCATTTTTTTTTTGTTTCTTCTGAAATGTTCGGCTTTTTTTTCTCCCAACATGCTATTTAGAGATAAATACAGTTTTCTTTTTCTGCTTTGGGCTGAATGATACTCAATATATGTAATAAATAAAAGTGATTTTATAGTATTAAATGAAACTTAACATAATAATTCCGATCTACAAGTTTTATTTATTTCAATTATTTCAGCTTTTCTCTTTTTTTTTTTCATTGATGCTTATGCAAGTATAAATGAGGATCAACTGAAAAGTTTATAGACAGACTAAGATGAAATGTGACCAAAGATTTATTTTTTCCAAATAGTCCCCCTTGTAGTCCACACACTTATTTTACTGGTGTTGCAGTGCTTGGATCCCATTGGTCATTTGAACTTTTCAGCCCACCTTCTTATTGAACCAAAAATAAAGACAGTGTAAAAACTGAACTTAATTTTTTATGAAACTTCATAAAGAAGTGATTATTTTTCTTGATTACTGTTGTCAATGTTACATAAGTTTTGGGGATGTCTTCGTGGTGTAATGGTTAAAGCAATAGACTGTGGAATCGTAGTAAGTGAGTTCGTACTCCAGTCGTGCTATAATGTTCACTTTCAGACAAATACTCTTTATTCTCCCAGTTATGGGTTAAATAATACCACTACTATTCTTAAGAGAAGGATGGCTTTGGCATTGAATAACCTATGAAGGTTGATATGCCATTAAACAAGAAACCAAACCAAACCTAAGTTTTAGCAAAATCTCAATTTTCTAAAAAGAAAATTCTCAGAAATACCAAAAAATAAGAAATTTTGTAGAATTTTCTTTTCCTTAATTTGATATCACAATTTGTGATTAGTCTTTTGCTAAAAATAATTCTGAAAGATTTTAAGTGCTCATAAATTATTCTAACTCGTCATAAACTACATCAATTGTCATAAAAAAAAAAAATCATGTCAGTTGTTGTTTTTAGTCCAATACTTTATATACATTATCTATCTTGTTAAAAATTACTAATCCATAAAAAGTGCTCGGTGTTGCCAAAGAAAGAGCTCTTAGAAGATTGTAATGCCTCATTACAGGAAACTTTGACTGTGAACAGCTTTAAAATTAAGCATTTCTAATTTACTTTGTGTGTGCGTATATATATTTTCCAGCCCTTTGACATAATGTTTAGAGTATTCATAAGTGGTCTGGAAAACCTAGGTTCAATGCCAGGATGAGTCATACAAAAGACACAAAAAACGGTACTTGATGCCAACTTGCACAACACTCAGCATTATAAGGTACAGATCAAGAGTAAGAGGAGCAATCCAGAAAAAGTAGAAGCGCCCTCCTCTACACCTCGGTATAGTAGCTATTGAAAAGGGAGTCTTTGGGTCACCCTCAACTATGGTAGGCCAACTAAACAAACAATATATGTATATATAATAAAATATAACATTATATAGATATATATATATATTATAAAAACTGAAAAAACAATTTCTCATGTTCTTATTATTGCTAGATGTGAAAATTTGTGCCACATTAAACGTTTGAAAACAATGATAAAAAACATAAGAATAATTCTATATACAATCAGAGTATGTTTATTACATCTCGGATCCAAGTATTGCTCGCCAACCAACTAGCTCAGATCTGTACACTGAAAATGTTACACCAAAAAAGCCACAACAACAATCTTAGACCTTAACAAGAACCTCATTTGAAATACTTAAAGTAGTCATAACCAAGTACGGTCTTTAGACATCCTTTAAAAGAAAGCTCTAGCACAGAATTTTATTTAAATTTCAACTGCCCACTCTGTGGTAAGGAAAGAATAAGTGCAATACCAAACCAAATTTGTAATTAATGACATCATCACCTTACAACAGGAATTGACCGATTTATGAAATACAATTCAAAATAATAAGTATTAAAAAATCAGCATGCGAGAAAAAAATCAAAAATTAATATATATATATATATATATATATATATATATATATATATATATATAGGTATTTGTCTTCATGTTTTTGGTTTACACCAGAAACTGAAATACAGGATGGAAATAAATTTATAATCCTAAATTAACCGGTCTTTGGTTTTTTCTTAAAGGAATATATATATATATATATATATATATATATATATAAGAATGGAATCTGATGATAATAGCAGCAGCATAACTAGCAAGTAAGTCTTGTTTTGCCATTAAAAGTATAATGTAGTGAATTTTGTACTTAAGATGCACCTGCTATGGTTGCTTTATACAATATACATGGGATCTATGGGACTGCTAATAACTCTACTACTAATAATAATGTGTTCTTTTTTTGTTTCAGATTTGAAAATAATATACGACAACAACTACTAATCCTCGATTAAAATGCCTTGGACAAGAGAGGAAAAAATATTTTGCCTCACTACTTATTTGGAGACAAAATCATTCAAAACTGTCTTAAAACAGATGCAACCCATTAATATGATAATGATTTATTATTGAGACAAGAAACTCAAAAAATAAAAAAGAAACTGATGTAATAACAATTAAAAAAAAAACATTGATTTGATGTCTCTAGCTCAAAGGACGCATTTTTTACAGGACATATTCCAAATGACCACCACTGCACTTGTCTCAGTAATAAATCATTATCATATTAATGAGTTGCATCTATTTTGAGACACCCTGTATTCTGGTCTAATACTAATAATTTCTGATCAGTGTGGAGCTGGGAGTAATGCCAACAAAAGGCAACTCTACACTCCTTAGAGCTCTAGAAATGGAGTTAAACCACCACAGTTAGTTCAGTGTCATACCCAGAAGACCCCTTTTTCTTTTTTTTGGGTGGAGGTACCTCTTTACTGGAGTACAGTTGAAGTATTCTAAACCTTGCCAAAAGGCATATACTTAGATGGTTGATTGGAGTTTTATGGCATATCAACCTTTAGGTTGATGTAGGTTATTTAATGCCAAATCCATTTTTATACAAATAATCAGTTCTATTTCAAACAATTCAGTTTAGCATGAGAACACAGTTTAAAAACATTTCAATTTCAAGCTATTCAGTTTGGTCAAACAGTTCTAATCCAAACAATTCAGTTTAGCAAAAGTACAGTTTCAATGTCAAAAACAGTTCTATTTCAAACAATTCAATTTAGCATAAGTATGCAGATTAGTTCTATTTAACCCATAGATAGAGTCCTATCAGGTGCTACCACTTCAGACCACAGTGGACTTGGGAGCGATGGCAATGAAGAGGTGCTCCACATTCCCCAAAGCTCAAGCATCAAACCTCATCATCAGACTGTTTAATGTTATATCTGGGATACTCATGGGGGGAGTCTTACCCCTTTACAGAAAATCAGTCAGTGTATTCTACAGCCCCAGCTGACTGGTCAAATACTTATATGGGCGAATATTTAATAACTACAGATAGTGTAAGCAACTTGAAGTCTCTCAGGTTAAAAAGGTTTGCCACAAATGTTACAAAAGATTTCTTATCAATATTCAATAGATTAAATTTATTCAAATGGCAATACTTATAAAATATTTGCAAATTTATATATCGTTAGAGTCACAGCAATACCCTGAGTATCAGATAAAATGTTTACGAAAAATTATAAATAAAAAATAAAAGTATAAAAAGTAGTGTGTACACACATATGCACATAGGGAAATCCATATGCCATGTCATTCTTCACTCCAACCACCTAAATATACACACACACACACACACGTGTCTGTGTTTGTAAATAATTAAAATAAACGGAAGCAAAAGGTTGGTCAGTGCATTTATCAGGTTTGATAAGCTTTCCCCAAGTCTTGGTCCATGAGAAGGGTACCAACAAGATGATCTCAAAGCAAAAATGCCATCAACTTTTGGTGCCAATTGCCAGCAGCAAGGAAAGGAGAGAGAGAGAGAGAGAGAGGAAACCAGTAGGGGTGGGATGGGAGATTGTATCTTGTTTTCACATTTTCATATTCTACACTTGGAACAACCCTTGGTTGATTTATTTAGAAAATATTATTCCTGCGCCAACCATCATACCACCACCAACCCACATCAGCTTAACACACAACAGCCACAAACTTCACCCTGATAACTTTGTTCCTCCCCACCTCTGGGTATCTTAACCACTTTCTATATCCCTACTAGGGGAACAAAAATGACAAAATTATTAATTGGGCAGAGCAGATCCCTAAATGGAAAGAGAGAGATCAGGAGGAGGGTAGAAATCACTTGAAGGGTTCATCTTGACATGTTTTCTTCCCACAGGTCACAGCCCAAGCAAACAGAATTAGTACACACCTACTAGTGTTGACACTGAGCAGAGGATCTTGGAATTGAGTGTTGAGGGATGGGAAGTTGACGTTACTAGCAGAAGAGAAGAAGAAAAAAGTTAAGAGCATATTGTGTTTGCTTTAATATTCTTTTAAAATGTTTTTAAATGTTGTTGTTTTTTTTTTATTGCCTTGATTTGCAAGAAAGCAAAGAGTGTTACCCTACTGCCTCAAAAGTAGGGGAGAGTGACCAAGAGAAGTATCAGGAGATTGATAAAGGTAACCTTTTGTCAACCCCCTCCAAAAAACAAAAAAAAAACCCCAAAGTTTTCAATATAAAGTGAGAAAGGGTCACTTAAGTCAAAGACTGTGAGAAAATTCCAAGATTTACAGGTAAGACCAATCCAAAAAAATATGGTTTAATTTGCTGAAAATCAAACTTGATAAAATCTATCTAAACTCTCTATAAATGGTTCACCTATTATACCCACTGGTCTTGTACTTTAAAATGACTTCAGAGTTGCATTTGGTCTTGCACTTATTGTTGTAGGAAATGGAATCAGTGACCTGAGTTCAAATTCTGGCCAAGGTTGTTTATTTTTCACATCACACTAATGCTCTTAGGAAAGGCATGAAATCCATCTGTTCTGTCCCAGCTATGGTAAAATAACAGTGTAAATTGGCTTTTTTATATTTACCCAACCCCTCCGCTCGGGCAGGATATGACACAAGGTCAATTTTTTTAAGCGGAGTTTAACAGGTTTGAATTCAGAGTTTTCCTTCTCCTAGACTAGTTGCCTCACCAAGGCTGAAGAACCTAGTCTGCCCTACTATTTACCCATAGCTGGAGGGAGAATAATTGGATTCATACCTTTCCCAAGGGTATTAGTGCTATGTGAAATGTAATCAGTCCAGGATTTGAACTCGTGTCGCCGTGTCTAATTGCTGCGACGATAACCATTACACCATGGGCAACTCCTAAAATTGTAATTTGGCTTTTTAGACTTGGTAAAGCAACCAGGAAAACTCTCAACTTAAACCTAATTTACTCTGATCAAAAATAGACCTTGTATCACATACTACCTGTGGTGAAGGGGTTTGTTAAATATAGCACTGTAAATCTTATTTGATGATAATTATATTGACTCTGAACCAATGTTATACCTATCATATGTACTGTGGTCAGTCTTGTACTTAAAAAGGGACTTTAAATATAAGTGAATAAGTTGACCAACTCAAAAGTTCCCTTTTCAATAGCTACTAGACTGAGATGTAGGGGAGGGCTCTACTCCTTTGCTAAGATGCTCCACTTACCTTTGATCCACAACTTATAATGCTGAGTGTTAAGCAAGAAGGCATCACATACCATTTTTTGAGTCTTAAGTATAATTTGACATGGGACTGAGCCCTGGTCTCCCAGGTCATTGGCGAACACTCTAACCATTATGCCAATGAGCTGATGTATATTTAAGTATGAATTTACAGTTTTAGCTCTAAAGACATTTTTGTCAATATTTTTGTCAAAATTCACAATTTGGAATCAAATATCAGATTCTGTCTTCATGTGCACACACACACACACACACACACACACACACACACACAAGAATGTTGATCAATTAATATTTTAAGCCTAAATACAATGTATAATATAATTGAAACTATTCAGCTGAATTGTCCAGTTGGCTGGGGCTGTAGAATACACCGACTGCTTCTCTGCTGAGGGGTAACACCTCTCACCAATGTGCGTCCTGGATATGACACTAAACAGTCTGATGGTCAGGTTCCAGTAATGCTGGAGCTTTGGGGAATGTGGAGTACCCCTTCATTACCAGGAGTGGTAGCACTTGATAGGGTCTTATCTATGGGTCAAATAGAACTAAACTGCGTACTTATGTTAAACTGAATTGCTTGAAGTAGAACTGTTTTGATATTTAAACTATGTATACATGCTAAACTGAAATGTTTGAAATAGAACTTTTTTGTATGCTAAAGTAAACTGTTTGAAATAGAACTGTTTTGACATTTAACTGTGTATAAACAAAAACTATACTTATACAAAGCTGAACTGTTTGAATAAACTGAATAGCTTGAAATTGAAATGTTTTTGACAATTTAACTGCATACTTCTGTCAACTGAATTGTTTGAAATAGAACTGTTTATTTGTATAAAAATGGATTTGGCATTAAATAACCTACAAAGGTTGATATGCCATAAAACCCAAACAAACAAATATTCAGCTTAATAATTTTTAAATAATTTAACATATAGTTCATTTCTGAAACAGTTTATAATCATATTTTCCAACCCCTTCGCTCGAGCAGGATATGACACAATGTCAATTTTTATGCAGAGTTTATACAGTTTATAATGATTCCCACTAATGACAGTGAAAAGCAAAGGTTCTCAAACTAAATAAGGTTATGAAACTCAGATCTGTTTTGATGGTGATAATACTTTATTCATACAATAAATGTTAAAATTTAAGAATAATTTAGTGTGATTCCAACATGACAATCACACGGCTGATATAAAAATGAATGCATGAACTACATTTTCTAGTCATTTTGCTAACAAATTCACATACATTATCTTCTTTATTTATCAGATTTTTGATAGTTTCTCAAAACATTTAAAAGAAAAAGAAGCTAATTATTAAAAAAAACACTAATACCATTATAGATTCATGTCACAAACCAAAAGTTTCAGAGAACTTGGTGAGGAACAAACCCAATTCCAATATCTCATTAAATCAGTAAGGAAGTTACTGTAACACTATAAGTAAGTTAGCGACAGTAGTCGAGGACGGCCAGAAGGCTCTCTTTTCAATAGCTACTACACCGAGGCGTAGGGGAGGGCGCTACTCCTTTCCCTGGATTGTTCCACTTTACCTTTGATCTGTACCTTATAATGCTGAGTGTTAAGCAAGGAGGTATCAAGTACCATTTTTAAAGTCTTTGGTATGACTCGACCTGGGATTGAACCCGGGTCTCCTGTACCATTGGAGAACACTCTACCCACAAGGCCAATAACACTATAATGATTGAATAACTGATTGATTTTAATGTTATGTCAACACAACTAGGGTTATTCTATTCCCAGAGGTTAGGGAACTGCATTCATTGTACTGCCATATTTACATTTTGTTTATAAAATCTTTTCTACTAAGAATACCCTTTTATGGGGGGGAGTTTTACCCCTTTGTATGGGGTACAGTCAGCATATTATAAGTCTCACCAACACAGCTGAGTACCACAATAAGTGGTCTACAAATAATTTTTGATTTAATAAAAAAATCCTCTTTAGGAATGTCAAAGAAATTATCATAATAAATCAGAAAAAGTTTCATTATCACAATGTTGTAACAGCACAGATTCCGTTGTCTTCCTCTTGCTATTCAGCGTCTACATAGAGTTGATGAATGCAAGTTTTTAATGGTTGATCAACACCAGTGTGTCCATGTGAAGGTATCTATGAGAGAACTTCATTTATAAGGTTATCCATAAGACAACTTCACTTATAAGGTTATCCATAAGAGAACTTCATTTATAAGGTTATCATTTATAAGGTTATCCATAAGACAACTTCATTTATAAGGTTATCCATAAGACAACTTCATTTATAAGGTTATCCATAAGACAACTTCATTTATAAGGTTGTCCATAAGACAACTTCACTCATAAGGTTATCCATAAGACAACTTCACTTATAAGGTTATCTAGCATAACTCAGCATGTCTTGCTTGTTGAATTAGGGTGATTTGTGAGATGGGATGCAAGTGTCAGTTCAGTAGTTGTTTTGTAAGGTGCTGTTTCCAGGGTTTTTTCAAAACAGCACACAGCATACTTGTGTGGTTCCTATTTAGCTTTTTTCTCCAAACATTTTGTTAAAGTTCAAGTGGAGCAACCATACAGTAGTACTAACACAACTACAGTCTAGAATACCAGTTTAATATTAGCAAAATCAGAGAATATTAAAATAAAATGTTATAAATGTAAACAAGCAACTTGTATGATCAATATGGTCAATGGATTTCTTTACTTTTCAAGTGACCTTAAATGACCAAATGACACTATGGTCAGTAGATTCCTTCATCTTCCAAGTGACCTTAAATGACCAAATGACACTAAAGTCAATAGATTCCTTCATCTTCCAAGTGACCTTTAATGATCAAATGACACTATGGTCAATAGATTCTTTCATCTTTCAAGTGACCTTAAATGACCAAATGACACTATGGTCAGTATATTCCTTCATCTTCCAAGTGACCTTTAATGACCAAATGACACTATGGTAGATAAATTCCTTCATCTTCTAAGTAACCTTAAATGACCAAATGACACTATAGTCAATAGATTCCTTCATCTTCCAAATGACCTTAAATGACCAAGTGACACTATGGTCAATAGATTCTTTCATCTTTCAAGTGACTTTAAATATGTGGTCACTCTAGAACTGATAATACACTAATTAGTTTCTCTTTTTTTATCTATTTTTATTTTCATATAAGGCAAACAGGAAAAAAAAGTCCAAAAGAAACAAATTGAATTTCTTAGCAAAACAGGAATAGAAAAAAAAAATGCTTCCTAAATTGTATTTTGGATATAATAGAAGAAAACTGTAAAATATGAAAATATTTTTATTCATAAAAAAAAATATTCTAACTATAAAAAAAATCATTACCAGTTTTTTCCTTATTTGTTTAATCTTTTTAGTTTTTTCTTTCAGTAAAATATTACTACCTCTATTCGATAATAATTGTTACATTTAGTGTCCAAAATTTATATACAAATGTAATGATTATTATGGGACAGAAGTTTTATAGAAGAAGAAGAAGAAGAAGAAGAAGAAGAAGTAGTAGTAGTAGTAGTAGTAGTAGTAAAAAACAAACAAACAAACAAACAAACAATTGGCATCAAAAATATTATTGTTATGTTTTTAAATTCATATGATAAACGAAATAAACTCTCAAGTGCAAGGTGAGTAAGACTCAAACAATTTTAGTATAAATGCAGAGATTAACAGTTTTTCCCCCCATAAAAGAAAATGTCATTTCTTCTATCCATGGAGATTAGCATATCCACTTACTGGTTCAGATATTCAGTTCGGTGTCATCTGGTTCTCTTGTCTAGTTCTAATGATTTTCTTGCAGTAATTGGTACTGTCTTGCCACCCCTATTCTTTTTTTTTTACTACAAATAACTAAGTGTTTATTCATGATTCATTAACAATAATTATTAAAGCTAATTACACATTTGTACAGCAATAAAAAACAATAAAAATGTTTTATCAAGTTTTCCAAGGCCAAAAAAAAAACCCTGACATAAAAAGCAACAGTTAATAAATATCAACAAAAAAATATAACCCTGAAATCTGAAATCGATTGATCTTAATGGCATTTCAACCTATCAAGGATTATTTTGTGCTAGGGAATCTCATTCATATTTACATTTCTTATGCAGTCATTTCTTCAGACATTTTTTGCATATGGTCCTAAAGAATACAAACAGTTTTTAAATAGATCTAGTGGACCCACAAATAGGACCCTAATAGGTACTACCACTCCAGGACAGAGTGGACTTGGAAGTAATGGTAATGAAAAGGTACTCCATATCTCCCGAAGCTCATGGACTGGAGCCTCACCATCAGATGCAGTTTAGTGACATACCTAAGAGACAAGTTCTATTCGACTTATAGATGTGATCCTCACAGGTACTACCACTCCAAGTCAGAGTGGACTTGGAAGTAATGGCAATGAAAGGGTACTCCACACTCCCCAGATCTCCAGAAACAGAGCCTCTCCATCAGATGCAGTTTAGTGTCATACCCAGAATACTCTTTTGTGAGGATCTTACCTTTCAGCAGAGGATATAGTAAGTTTATTCTAAACCCCACCAACAGGGCAATCTAAAATTAAATTAAAACTTTTACCAAGAAATCAATATAAGAAAGAACCAATCAAATTGATAAAATTCATCTCACCAGTAGAAACAATAAAAAAGTTTCTTTAATATTTCATCCAAAATTTCTCAATTGGGGCAAAAACTATTCAGTGATTCCTTGTAAATCCTCAAAGAGTATAAAATTAATATTATAATGATCTGATAATACAGAAAAAAAATAGTATATCTTAATACAGTTAAAACATTGGAATTTGGGGAATAAAGCAATTTCCAGCCCAACCAAGCCACCAGATTCTAAGTAAAAAAGGGACAATGGAATATATTATATTTATTTACATTTTTTGGTGTAGTTTCTTAAGCATTTTTTTTCCATATGATTATATGATATAAAGTATTCCTATCAAATACAACTAATTATTAAACAAATGTTTTTGATCTATGTGTGTGACCCCATTAAGTTCTACCACTCCGGGTCAGAGCAGACCTGAGAATAATGACAATGAAAGGGTACTTAGTAAGACTGTGTGGTGCCAATCTTCCAAGGAAAGAAGAAACGTTTGACTAGTAAATCAACATTAGAAGTTCATGCTTTTTGGGTTTTTTTTTTGAAAACTGCAACTAAATCACTGACCATCGGAACCAGGACCGAAATGTATAACTATTTAGGCCTCCATAACAGATATAAACAGAAAGTGGATTAAAGAGGGTTTTTTTTTTAATGACACATTTTCTTTTTTTTTTTCCTTGTTAAGTTTACAACAAGTACAAAATGACCAATGCAAACTAATAAAAATATATACAAATATTTACCTGACAATAAATAGCCATCTGGAATGCCATTAGTGAGGTAAGAGGAGGACTGGAGGAGGGGGTTCATAGAACCAGAGGTAACAGAGGCGGCTGCTACAGCTGCTGCCTGGGCCACACTGGTTGCCAAGGCAACACCATTTAAATGATTCTTCATGTCAACAGAACTGTCAATCCCTGACTGGGTAGCAACTTCTTTCCATAACTGCTGGATTTCTGCAGGACTCATAGCTGTCAAAAAGAATTTAAAAAAAAGAAAATTGAAATAAAAACAAATAATTTCAGGTCATATTATTGTAAATTTATTATTACTGTTTTACTAATTAGGTCTTTTGGCAAATTGTCATATTTTTAAAGAAAGAATAAAAACTGAGTCAACAATGACAGAAATGAAATTTATTTACCAAGAACAGAATAATCATTAACTTGAAGCCAAGTCATGATAAAAGCACAAGTTTCTGCTTCATCACCAAAGTTAAGAAGTGTGAGAATTCTTGTCGCCATTTTGGTCTTCTGCTCAAAGACTCCAGTGTTGGTAATACAAGATACATCATTTTAGTTGTCTAAATTTTTGAGATAAAGCTTGATGGTTTTATCATTAAGGGTTTTCAGACTATTGTCTTCATCTTTATTGTTATTTCCCTCATGTTTCGGCCGATATGTCCTCCATCCTTCTTCAGGTATTTGTTGAACTCAGGAACCTACACAGAACTTCGAACTACATCCTTTATTGAATCTACAGGGGTCGCCTGTTCTGATTCTGTTAGCCATAACCAGGTACAAGTGTTAAGTATTCCTGCAGTCAGGATTGAACCAACAAACTCCAGATGATTGTCTCCTAAGAAGCTTAAGGAATCAATGCCTATAATCGTTATACTATGTGTCCAGCTGGACAAGTCAGAGTGAAATTTTAGGACTTATTATATATTATTATTTTTAGGACTTATAATACTTCTAGTCCTTGTCTCTAATTAGCCAAGTCATGTAATGGTTAGCAAGCTAGACTAACAAACCTTCATGAATGAGTTTGAGTCTCACTGGGTGCTCCATTCAATCAGCTTTGTGCCACATCTATGTAAAAAGCTTAGTAAATTACTATACCCAAAACAGTCCAACAAGAGTAAAAAATCTACTCAGTACTTAGGTGGTTTGGTTTCTTTTGTTTAATGGCATATCAACCTTTAGGGGAAATTTAAGCTAGAGCCATCCTTGTAGAACAACTGTGATACTATTTAACCCATAGCTGGGGGAATAAGCGGGTTGATAGGTTTCTCAATGGTATGAGTCTGAACGTGAACCTAATAGCACAACTGGAATTAGAACCTGCTCACAATGATGTTACAGACCAGCACATTAGTCGCTATGTCACGGTGAACTATTTAGATGGGTGACCACTAAGCAATAATAGGTACTTAAGCAATCTGATTGATTGATTGATTTTAATGGCATGCCAACCCATATAGGGTTATCTTATACCAAGGAATTAGGGAATTGCATGGTTTGATGTAGTCTCTTAAGAAGCTTTTTCTTTAGCACATGATCCGACTGAATATGAATAATTCTAAATGGATCTAGTTGAACCACAAATGGGACCCTAACAGCTACTACCACACCAGGTCAGAGCAAAACCCAGAGTAATATCAATAAAATTGTACTCCACGCTCGCAAGATCTACAGAATAGGAATCCAACCATCAGATGCAGTTTAGTGTAATACTCAGGACACCGCATTTTTTTTGGTTAGGGTAAGTCTTTTAGCATAAAAGTACATCACTATGCTGAAACTAGTAGCTATCAAATATCATTCATCTGACAACATTGGTGACAAGGAAAAGAGATTCTTGCAGCATGGTCTTTTATACAACCTTAGAAATAGCAGAGGAAGGTCTCTATAATGCCATAGCCACCTCTCATCACCATTGACCCTGCATGACTGGCAACAAAGAGTCAACCATGAGAACTCTTGCTGTAGGTACAAGACATAGTCACACAGAAGACTTGAAAATTTTTCCAATCTGAATTCCTTTAATTATGAAATTAGATGGGTGGATATATATATATATATATATATATATATATATATATATATATATTATTATACCCATGTTGGTTGCTACCAAATCTCTTTATGGGTTTGTGGCAAACCAAGTGCAATATAATATGGAGAGTGCTCAATATCTAGGATAGAGCTATTATATAATAATAATAAATAAGTTTATAATAGATTTATATATCTAATTCCATGGAATTTAGTCTGCGACCTCTAGGTTTCATGTAGATTTTACAAAAAACAGGGGTTGCAGACTAAATTCCATGGCATTAAATATATAAATCTATTATATATTTATTCATTATATTTTATATATATATATATATATATATATATATATATATATATATATATATATATATACATACACATACACATAAAACTTTTAGTTAGAGGATTAAGAAAAATTGAGTAATCTTCTGTGTATATATATATATATATATATATATATATACACACACACACAATATTTCAGGTATAAAATACAAAAAGAAAAACAGGATAAAAATGACATATCAAATACTAGCCTAACTGAAGATCAGCAATGTGAAACTCAAAGTTGTGAGATTTTATTGTCTTTTTATAATCATCATTTTATAGTTGAAATATAGTAATATTTCTCTCAATTATTGTCCATTGAGCATAGTATAGATTTGTTCAACAGCAAAATGGACTGAATTTAGTTAACATCAACTAAAAAAACAACAACAAAAAAAACAGATATATATATATATATATATATATATATATATATATATATATATATATATATAGTGGAATTTCTTAACAAAAGGTTAGCACAGAATGATAATTAATCATGGTATGCAACAATACAAAACTTTGTTTTAACTATTAAAACTACCAGTAAATCACTATCTTTTGGAGGTGGGGGGTGGGAGTCTCTGTAGCATCATGGGGGATGGAATCCTTCTGACATAATGGCTTAAGTGCTCGATTGCAACATGAGTATAAAAGGCATGAACCTACTCCGAGTTAGATAGTACTACTACTGTTCTTCAAGAAGTTGACTTTGACATTAAATAACCCATAAATGTTGACATGCCACTAACACAGAAATTAAACCAAAACCAAAACTTTTATCTTTTTTGCTGTGCATCTGCACATTTGTTGGTTTTCTTTCTTTATTTTTTTTTTCAGTAAAAAGTTGGGAACAAGCATTCAAAAAGTTTTCAAAATTTTATCCTCCGCCAAAAAAAATTAATTAATTAGTTTCCAATTTATTCATCTGGTTCCCTGTTTAGCAATGTGACACTATGATATACATCAGCCCTTAGGCTCACATGGTGGGAGTGATGTAGGGCTATAGAGCAGGAATCCTTAACTGATAATGAAAAAAAAATCAACTTGATTTTGAGACTGAATCTGATTCTAATCTTTATGACTTCTTCAGGGAAAGTTTGATGAAACCTATTTCTGATAGTCCAACACTTCTTGTAGTTTCTTATATTAAAGAACTCGTGTTATCATGGAGATGGAACCGTAACTTACCATTCTGTATTTGTATGCACACACTTAGAAAATAGCAGAATAAACAGTACCATTAAAAACTGTGGCACGATAAGCATCTCAAAGAAAGTCTTAGCAAAGATGACAATGAAACAATATTGTTCATATAAGGAAAAAGAAATCAGATATGTGGTCACAAAAAGTCCATTCATCTTTTTGCCAATGTTTCCCTCTGCACCAGCCTCAAAAACAGGGAGACATGAAATTGTATTTTAATTATTTATTTTATATCTATTCTTTGACAAATTGTAGTCCACCCCTAACATTATCTATTTTATATCTATTCTTTGACAAATTGTAGTCCACCCCAAACATATCTATTTTATATCTATTCTTTGACAAATTGTAGCTCACCCCTATCATTATCTATTTAATGACAAATTGTAGTCCACCCCAAACATTACCTATTTTATATCTATTCTTTGACAAATTGTAGCTCAACCCCCCAACATTGTTCTATTTTTATATCTATTCTTTGACAAATTGTAGTCCATTTCCGATAAAGGTAAA
>CAUZXS010004840.1:65000-67500 GCA_963585895.1 Sepioteuthis lessoniana
TTAATCCAGGGAAAATATTATTCTGCAACCTAAGGTTTCATGAAGTTTATAACAATATTCATCAGGCATTTAAGAAGATGGAATAAAAATAAAAAATGCGACAAAATAAAGAAAAAAAATCGAAAATGCGACAAAATACAGTCATACATTATATATATATGTAGATCATTGTTTATATATATATATATATACATATATATATATATATAAAAATTATGATTGATATATATATATATACATTTCATGACTATGGTTAATATCTAAGCATATATAATTATGGTGATATATATATATATATATATATATATATATAATATTATAATTATAGTTAATATATATATATATAATATATATTATTATAATTATAGTTATTATATACATATATATATATATATATATTATAGTTATATTATATATATATATATATATTATAATTATAGTTATTATATAACATATATATATATATATATATATATATATTATAATAATAGTTAATATATACATATATATATATATATTATAATTATAGTTATATATATATATATTATAATTATAGTTAATATGTATATATTATATATATATATTATATATATATATTATTATGATTATAGTTAATATATATATATATATATATATATTATAATTATAGTTAATATATACATATATATATATATATATATATTATAATTATAGTTAATATATACATAATATATATATATATATATTATAATTATAGTTAATATATACATATATATATATATATATATTATAATTATAGTTAATATATACATATATATATATATATATATATATATATATATATATTTATAATTATAGTTAATATATACATATATATATTTTATAATTATAGTTAATACATATATATATATTTTATAATTATAGTTAATACATATATATATATATATAAATACATATGCACATATTTATCAACATCATCATCATCATGTCGTGCTGGTAGCATGGATATCCCTGACCCTCTTTCGCCACTTTTCCCTATCGTACATTGCCTCAGGCAGGTCTTCTAAACTACATCCGTATCCTCATATAGTTGCTGAATGTATGTTCGAGCTGGTCATGCAGGTTTTGTTTGGCCATATGTGGGGGTAATTAACAATACATCACTTATGACTTCGTCCCTGCTTCTCCAGCAGTGTCCTGCATGTCTGGTTAAACTAACTTGAATAGTTTTTGTGATAGGAGGAAGGTGGCCGTACAGTGGTGTCTTGTGGAGTGATGCCACCAGGACTTGTTCAAGATTCTTCTCCAGCCGTTTTGTTAGAATCCATGTAGTGCATCCATATAGCAGTATCGATGTGACCGCTGACCGGAAAAAACTGTGTTTCATTTTATCATTTAGGTCTGATTTCCATATAATTGATAGCTGTCCTTGCTTTCGTTAACCTTGTGTCGATGTCCGTTTCGGTGGATGCAACGCTGCTTCCCAGGTAAGTGAATTTATCTACTAAGATTATATATATATATATTATATATATAATATATATCATGATTATAGCTAATATATATATATCTTAATTATAGTTAATATACGAGTATATATATATATATATATATATATATATATATATAATAATCATAATTAATACATATATATATATTATATATTATACTTTATATAAATATATATATATACATTATAATCATAGTTAATATATATATATATATCATAATCAAAGTTAATAGTGTATATATTATAATCATAGTTTATGTATACATATATATATTATAATCATAGTTTATATATATAATATATATATATATATATATATCATAGTTTTCATATATATAATTATATATATATTATAATCCTAGTTAATATATATATATATATATATATATATATTATATATATTACAATCATAGTTAATATATATATATTTTAATCATAGTTAATATATATATATATATATATATTATATATATACATTATAATCATAGTTAATATATATATATTAAAATCATAGTTAAGATATATATATATAAATTATAATCATAGTTTATATATATATATTATAATTATAGTTAATATATATATATATATATATATATTATAATCATAGTTAATACATATATATATATTATAATCATAGTTAATACATATATTTATATATATATATTATAATCATAGTTAATACATATATATATATATATATATATATATATATATATATATTATAATCATAGTTAATACATATATATATATATATATTATAATCAAAGTTTATATATATAATATATTATAGTCATAGTTAATATATAATATATTATATATCATAGTTAATATATATACATATATATATATCTTAATCATAGTTAATACATATATATATATATTATATATTATAATCAAAGTTAATACATATATATATATATTATAATCAAAGTTAATACATATATATATATATAATATATATATATATATATATATATTATAATCATAGTAATACATAACATATATATT
>CAUZXS010004841.1:0-90000 GCA_963585895.1 Sepioteuthis lessoniana
ATGTGTAGATCTGTGTGTGTGTAGATTTGTGTGTGTGTGTGTGTTTGTTAAGTAAGTACATGCTTGTAAATATATGCACATCACATAGTTTATAGCTCTATGTAAATAACTATTTTTATTGAAGACATAGACAAACAAACATAATTTCAAACACACACACACACACACACACACACACACACACATTTATTCATACTGCCAGAAAAATATAAATATATGAAATGTTTATGAAATATTTTTATATTCCAACTGAATATAGGTATAATACATAAACAGAAGTCTTTGCATATTCATCGGTACATTTACACACACACACACACACACGCACACCCAAATACACAGTATATATTAAGGGATAAAACTAAAGAACAGAATCAAGTATTTTAGGGAATTCTACATCCAGATATATGACCTGATACTTTCAGATGTACACCCAACAACACACTCACAGCTGTACATATGTGCATGGACTCCAACACATAGAAACACAAGTGTTGGCTAAATAGGAAAAATGTTCTTTAATTTATTCCATGCAGACAATGGGTTCTGTCTAGAGGACCAACAAAGAGCAATGGCCGATAGAGATGGATCATGAGAGAGTCAAGGGAATCCATGCTGTAGACATGCCACAGAGATGATGATGATGATATATATATATATATATGTGTGTGTGTGTGTGTGTGTGTGTGTGTTTGTATGAATGTATATCTGTATATTTATATGTATGAATGAATTCAAACCTTGTATATCTATATATATAGAGAGAGATGTATATATATATATATATATATATAATATCGATACATATATTTGTTTGAATTCACATTATATATGCATATATGTGTGAATGATTTGGGATAAAATTTTACATGTTTATGTACTGACAATGATAAATGACACCAGAAAACTTGAAGTTTCAGTAGCCAAAGCATTGATATGACAACCAAGATGAGGATAATTGTCTGATATATGTTTATAGTGTAAACATCTAAAATGTGGTGGGAGAGGAGCAAACATACTGAACTGCATTGTAGTAAGCAAGTTCAAACTCCAATCATTCAATTCCTTTATTTTTGGACTATAATACCCTTGGAAAAAGGCATGAACCCCCTTACCCCTCCAGCCTTAGGATAAATATTTTCACTGCTGTTCTTCTACAAGGATGGCTTTGGCATTAAATGACCCATGAAGGTTGATATACCATTAAACAAAGAAACCAAAAGAACATATGTCTGTATGATGATAATATATATATATATATATATATATATATATAAAACATCAACAGATGGCTTTACATTAAAAAAAATGGCTTTACATTAAAAAAGCCAGAAGCAGATGATATCCCGCAGAAACTATAATGGATGTAGGCTATGCTAATGACATAGAGCTTCTAGCAAATATACCTACCACAGCTAAATCCCTGCTGCATAGCCTGGAGCAGGCAACTGGAGGCACTGACCTCCATATGAACACAAACAAAATGGAGAACATGTGTTTTAATCAAGAAGGAGACATCTCTACTCTAAATGGCTGTCCTCTAAAAATGGTTGACATATCTTGGCTGCAGTGCCTCATCAACAAAAATTGATGTCAATATGTCCCTAGTGAATGAATGGACTGCTATCAATCATATGGAAGTCTGATCTAGTCGATAAAATAAAATGTAATTTCTTCCAAGCAGCAGTTGTGTTGATACTACCTTATGGATGTATCACATGGACGCTGATGAAACAAGTTAAGAAAAAGCTAGATGGGAACTACACAAAAATGCTATGAACTATATTGAAAAATCCTGGAAGCAACACCTCATGAAACAACAGCTGTACTGTCACCTACTTCCCATCTCTAAAACCATCCAAACAAGTTGAACAAGACAAGTGGGATAC
The DNA here is from genome assembly GCA_963585895.1 of Sepioteuthis lessoniana. Lineage (NCBI taxonomy): Eukaryota > Metazoa > Mollusca > Cephalopoda > Myopsida > Loliginidae > Sepioteuthis > Sepioteuthis lessoniana. The sequence goes on from CAUZXS010004841.1 coordinate 1,890, forward strand.
TACTGGAAAAGCAAGGACAAACTCATAAGTGACGTTTTCTGATAGACCCAGTCACATTGACGTGCCAGTGTTGGCTGACCAACAAGAACTTACCTACAACAGCTTTATGTGGACACAGGATGTTGTCTGGAAGACCTGCTGGGAACAATGGATGATTGGTACAGATGGAGAGAGAGAGTCAGGGAAATCTGTGCTAGCAGCACAACTGGATGTTGATGATGATGATGTACCTTGATATGCACCAACATATATACAAAATCAGCATATAACATTGAATATTTTAGGTTCTTATAATCACCTGCACCAAAAGCCAAAAGTAACGATTTTAATTTTTTCAGGAATCAAATTTGGTCACACTCACATAGACACTGTCACTAGAAACAATAGTCTGAATGTGTAAAATTGTTCAGAGAAATGTGGACAAGCCGTGACATAGATTAATTGTGCCAAATAATTGGTGTTGTATTCAAACTAACAATATGCACCAATCAGCAGAAAAAAATTAAAACTAAACCTAAACCACATAAAAGACTCCTCCTCGATTACACACACACACACACACACACACACACACACACATACATATATATATATATATATATATATATATATATATATATATATATATATATAACTACATTAATTGGAATAAAATTATAAAAGAAGGCTGTTTCAATCAATATTTTGTAAAGAATAAAGAGAAGAAGTCTGGTTGAATTTGTTAAGATTGCTTTCTGGGTTGCCTTTAGCTTTTCTGTTTAAAATCTGCCTGTATGATAAAGATCTACACACACACAAATATATATAAGGACACAAGCATATATATATATATATAGAGAGAGAGAGAGAGAGAGAGACAGACAGACAGAGGAAGAGGCAGAGAGAGACAGACAGACAGAGAGACAAACTGGCACACAAACAAACTGAAACAGAAAAACAGGGAGACAGAATAAACAGATATGGATTTATAAATATGTGGATTGGATAGTAATTTTGTAGATTGTTTTGTTGGTAGGTTGATTGGTATGTTTTTATGGTACATCAACTTTTGTAGGTAATGCCAAATCCTGTTTATACTTATATTATATACATGATTTGTAAATGAATAGTTTGTAGGTAAAATTTTTTATATAAACCTGGGCTCATTTGTTTGCACACAGTTTAATGTTTACAAGCATTGCTATCTGACATGAATAATTTTATCTAATATTAATCACTTGTTTGCTCACAGTTAAATGGTTTCAAGTACTGCTATTCAACACTAATAATTCTATTTGATATGCTCACAGATAGTTTAAATATTGTTATGTAACGCTAACAATTCAATTTAAAATCAGTCATTTGTTTACAAACAATTAAGTTGGTAAACAGTTCTATTTGGCCAAGAGATGGGACCCTAACAGGAACAACCACTCTGGATCGGAGTAGACCTGGGATTAATGGCAGTGAAGGGGTACTCTATATTCCCCCAAAGTCCGAGACTGAAGACTCACCATCAAACGGTTTAGTGTCATATCCTTGGTGGGGTGGTTTTACCCCTTTGCAGATATGCAGAGTATTCTACAGCTTCATTTGACTGGACATGTGTAGATAGATATATACATACATAAAAAAATTAGTGTGTGTATAGATAGATAGATAGATAGATTGAGATTTGTATAAAGAGATTTATATTTACACATACACACATACATAATATATACGCATACATATATGTATACATATATATATATATATATATATATATATATATATATATATATATATATTGATGTAGATTCATATAAAGCTATATATATGAACATATGCATATATTCACTGCTGGTACATATTAGAACTTATGCTTACTGCACACACTATTATTCTATGTGTATATACACACATAGATATATATGCTTACATACACCTATGTATGTACAAACCTATGCATATTTACAGACAGACACACACACACATATATATATAGATATATACAAACCACTGTCTATTTACAGGCATGCACACATACACACACATTCTAACATATAAATGTAAAAATCTATGTATATTTACAGATAAGCTTCCATGCTCACACACATACACACATACATGCATGCACATACATATGCATACATTTTTAAGTGTAATATTCCAGTTAGGGCATACATATATATATATAGAAACTGCAGACAATAAGTGAATGAATGAATCATGGTTATTTTGTATAAGACTGTAATTTCACAAAATTTACTCACAGACTAATAAATCAGAATTTTAGAGGCAAATAAGAAAAATGAATTCATAGAATTTCCTCCCCACTATATTGGAACAATATTAATACAATCACAATTTTATTGTCCATCACTTCCGGAAATTAGTTTCCACATTAATACAATATGTCCAACATGTCTGCATTTATATTTTTTTATCACACTTCATGTTTTCTTTTTTACAGATAAATCTATATCAACATAAATAAGATGTGGAATTTTGCAGGGATGACCTTACACATTTTCCATGACATCTTTAAAAGACAGAAAACCTTAATAATAATAATAATAATAATAATAATAATAATAATAATAATAATAGAAATAATAATGATAAAACAATAATAATAATACATGGAGAGTAAATGTAATGAATTACTTCATCATTGGTTTGACATGGGAGGCAGATTTTTGTTAGTATACTCAGCCAGGAGACGCAGATTATATTGGCAGCTTTTTGGCAATGAAGACTGGAATCCATAAGCACTCCCCGACCCATCACACTTCCCATCCTAGCATACTCCCCACTTCCAAATAGCTCTTGGCGCCTTTTACCCACACAAGCCCATCCTTTTTCAACCCCAGACTCCAAGCTCTACCTCAGTATCATTTTAGGCACAATTGTAGTTAATGGTCCGACAAAAGATGGTAGTGATGTCCAAGATCATTAACTCCAATTAAGAGCAGATGGAAGCACCAGTTTGAGAGAAATCAAGATGCCCCAGCTATAAACACATAGACATTGCCAATACATATATATGCAAGCACACACACACGCACATACCCACACCCACACTCACACACACACACACACACACACACACACACACACAAATACAAAACATAAGGAAATATATATACATACAGACTTACATGTCACCAGAAGGAAAATTTTTTAACACATATTCTTACATGTTTACAAACATATATGCATACACATGAAATATAATCAGATCTATCTATCTATCTATCTATATATATATATATATATATATATATGTGTGAACAATCATTATATAATAACATAACTATTTGTTCATACCCATATGAGTGTGAACTCTTTAAGAGCACTTAGAGGTAAGGAGATTATATATATATATATATATATATATATATATATATATACTTATAAGTATCATCTGTTTTTTTCATACCATCAGAATTATAGAATAGTTATGTAAAGTGTTAATATAGTCTGTCTGTGGATGACAATATATATATATATGTGTGTGTGTGTGTGAGAGCACTCATATTTTGATGTATTCCCTTTTATTGCATAATTATTGTTACATTTACATGTAAATTCACACTATGCAAAGTGCACCAATATCTATGAGATAAAGATTTTATTATATGTGTAGCTGGTTATTAAACATTGTTTAATTTTAACAAAAAGCCATAAGTTTATGGCACACAGTGAGGAATTTACTCACTCCTCATGGTTTGTAAGACCATCTTGTTAAGCATTACACCATGAGAAGGCCCATGGCTAGGATACATTATTATGAATGCTGAAGAAAATACACAAATGCATATCTTTCAAGTAATGGTTTTTTAATAATCAGTACTGTTACATGTGAACACACATATGCCCAATCCTACACACAAAAAATGTGAACACGTACATGAGCTTTTATAGTTATTATCACAGATCCATGTGTGTACATGTGCATGTGTGTGTATACATACAAATGCAAACATCCATAAAGATATACATGCACATAGATACATGCAAATATCAGCCCTTTAGCTTCTTCTGTACTTAGGAACCTCATTCTTATACACTGAATAAATTACTCAAGAAAAAAAATCAGTAAGACTTTTAAATGTCTTCACATCCAAGAAAGTTGATTTGCTTACAAAGTCTTACTTTTTTCTTTCTCTCTCATCCCTCTACATTGACAAATGTAATTAGAGATGAGGGCATATATATATATATATATATATATATATATATATATATATATATGTGTGTGTGTGTGTGTGTGTGTGTGTGTTTATGTATATATAATTCATCAATTATTATGACTGGGACTCATCTATCTTCCCATCTATCTATTTCTGTCCATGTTTGTTTGTATATACCAAAGACACTCATGCACACACACACACACACACACACACACACACACACACACACACACACACACACACAGAGGAATATATATATATATATATATATATATATATATATATATATATACACAGTTCATCAATTGGGAAATCTACATGGATCTATCTATCCATTTACCTATCTATCCTTGTTCATATCTATAACACACACTCATAAACTCCCACAGAGGAATATATATATATACAATTCATCAATGTATATATATATTCAATTCATCAACTATTATGATTTGCATGCCACTATGTAAATATTTATCTATTTATCCCAGTTCATATCTATTACACACACACACACACACACACACACACACACACACACACACACACACACATATCAAAGTTAGGATAGCAGAATAGATATCATCAACAATGCTTGCTGACTGTCAGTTTCTCATCTATGCAATCACTGGACTGAGCGCCATTGACTATGTATATGCCATCTCAAGAAGTATATGCTCTATCACTGATATGGAGCACATTTTATTTATAAATATAGTAAACTATATATATATATATATATATATATGACCACACAAAAAGTAATTTAAGTTTTGGAGATTTATACACAAAAATTACTAAGTTTCAATAGTCTTTGCGGAAGGTTTGCCTTGCCTACTTTTTGATTATCTAACTTACAAATAGTGCTGCTCACAAAAAATTGTGGCAAGGTCCATACTACATTCACTTAAATGTTTTGTGCATTAGATCAATATGTGTAAAGTGGTCATTGGATGTATTTTGGAGGACCTGCTAAGAGCACTGGATCATAGGATATATATATATATAGAGAGAGAGAGAGAGAAAGAGAGAGTCAGGGAATTCTGTGCTCTCAGTGTGACTTGATTATGATGATAATGGGTCGAATATTTTCTCCAGAATAGCATCCTTCAATAAAATATGAAATGAGAATGAAAAGCTCTGTGTGTTGCAATTGCTGATTCACAAGTCTTAAGAGAACATTTCAACAGTAAATGTCTAATACAAAGTACTCTTGTTAGTTCTTACTGGTCAGCTGACATTACCATATCCATGTGTAGGGATCTATCAAAGAACATCACTAATGAGTTTGTCTTTGCTTCTCTAGCAGTGCCATGTATGTCTTGTTCATCTTACTGGGATGGTTTGTTTGATGGAAGGTAAGTGGCCATATAGCTACTGTTTTGTAACATGTTGCTTCCAGGATTTGTTCAAAACAGCATGTAGCATTCTTGTGTCGTTCCCAAGTAGCTTTTTCTTCATGTGTTTCATTAGCATCCATGTAGTGCATCAATTTTGTAATATTGACACAGCCACATTCTACCATATAGATCAGATTTCCATATGATCAATAACCACACTTTCACTTGGCATATGTTGACATCAGTTTCAGTTGATGAGATGTTGCTGCCAAGGTATGTAAACTTATCAACTATTTTTAGAGGCTTGCCTCTTTAAATAGAGATGGCTACTTCTCATTCAAAACGTGTTTGTTTCTATTCATGTAGATACCAATGATTTTTACTGTTTGCTCCAGGCTAGATCATTTGTGTAGTCTGCATTTGTTATAGTTTCTGCTGTATATAATTTTCTTGCCTTTGTTAGTGTCAAGCCATTTTCTTTTATTGGATCTACCGATGTTTGAAGTACATTGTCTAGGTAGATTATTTCCTAGAGAAAACATTCGGATTTTTCTTGAGAGTTTTCTCGACTTCAGTTTTGATATGTTGGGAAGCACAGCATTACAAATCCTAGCAGCTATAGCAACAAGAGTCATGGTACTGAAGTTCTCTGTGATTGCAAGGTTGCCTTTCTTGAAAAAGGGAAGGATGCAACCTTTTGTCTATTTCTCTATTGTGTTTTGCTTCTAGTCAGTATTACATAATTGAAGTATGTCATTAAATTTCCTTGTCTTCCATACTTCAGGAGTTATTATGTCCAAGCTGGCAACCTTTCTGCTTTTGATTTTTTTCTATACAACTTCAAGTTCTTTCTCCACAAACTGTCCTTGTTGGATGTCTTGTTCTCTATTAATTTTTTGATAGATTTATCAGTGACTTTAGGAGTTTTTCCAAGCAGATTCTTGAAATGTTCTTTCCACTCCTGTATTCTTTCTTCTTGGCTGGCAGCTTTTAGTTTTGCTCTTGAGGTGCTCTTGCTTTCTCTCATTTTATTTACTTTCTGTGATCTTACTGGTGATTGTCTATCTTCTACCAAATTTCTGATTATTTGATTTGGCCTTGTATGTATTCTAGTTGTTCTTTCTTAAGTGTCAAGGCATTGGCATTTGTTGGATTTGTTTTATTAAGTCAGGAAGTTTTTTTTAATGTTATCTCATTTTTCTCGAATTGCTGTTGCCTTCTTTGAACTCTACATTTGGTTCTTGGTTTATTTAAAATGCATTTTACTGCTGCTTTTATATGAACATTAACAAAATTTTCATATTCCTATGTCTTTTAGATGTCTCCAAAGAATATCATACTTGTTTATCAGAGTATGATAATTTCTAATATCATTGTTGGTGAATGAGGACCTGTCACATTGCTAAGTTTTAACTGATTGTATCTTATTTTTGTGTAGACACAGGTGAATTTTTTCTGAGATGATTCGGTGATTGGAAGATACTTCTTCAAAAGAAAATTATGACTCACAGTTTACAGTGCAATTTATCAACTTTTTGTTTATGAATATATAATCTAGCTGTGTTTTAGAGTTATTTAGGTTGATGTACGTACACAGTTTTCCTTCCCTTTTTTGAATTTAGTATTTAGATATGCTAGCTTATTCTTGTGTGAAAATCTGCTACATATTAACCCTTTCTATTTGGTGAGATGTGCAAGCAGAATTTGTTATTTCAATCTTTGTCTATTTGAGCATTCATGTCTCTGCCAATGATTAGAATGTTGTGTTTGGAAATGTGTCAGGCAAGGGAAGATAGTACTGATGATGTCCATTTCATCACTGATATTGGTGAGACTGTAAAAAGAGATGAGGTACATTCTGCTAAGGTTGGAGCTCTGGACCCATGTTTGAAAAATCAGCTTCAAAGCTCAAGCTTGAACCAAAAAACATTGTTGACATAGTAACATTTAAGATTTGGACTTTGAATACTGTAAACCAGTTACATAGACATAATATAGACGTTATATACATACAAGAACATAGATACTACCTTTGTCAACTAGAAATAAAATACCATGATACTAGTACTGGATGGACATTTTTCTTGACATCTGCATGGAAAAACTCCATCAATGCCATCATAGATGGTGTAGGAATGCTTCTCAGTCCTCATGCCTTAAAATCACAAAAACAGCACCGAGAGAATCCAACCTTCTTGCTCTTTCAACTCATAGCAGTCTTAATTTTCTATTGAGAACAGCATCATTCTGATTTAACATGAAATAAGCATGAAAGGCTTTCTGTGTAGCAATTATAGATTCTCCACCCATAAAAAGCATTTCAACAGCAAACACACAATGTGCACTAGTCTGAACCATAATCATAATTTATTCTGTTTGAAAAAAAAAGGTGACATTTACTAGATCAAGCTAACATTGCTCCTTGCCAAAATTTACTTGCACTTGACTGGTGACAGTTTAGAATGTGGAAGGTATTTCTGTTATACTCTGCATATCTGATTTAAAATTTAGTATTTTCCTTCTCCTTGACTGGTTGGTTTATCATAACTAAAAGGCCAAGTTTATTCTATCTTTAACCGAGGAGATAAAAGATGAATTTGTACCCTGTTCAAGAGAATTAGCACAAAGTGAACTGCAAACTGCCTTGTTCATGATTTGAACTTAGTTTATTGAGTTCGTTCCCCATAACTGAATAAACTTTTTCGTGAAAAGTCCCCAAATATCTACAAAGTGAACATATGAATTATGTATGTATAGATAAATGTAAATTCATGTTTATTGATAAGTATCGAACATTTTCTTGCTTACATGTAAAACTAGAAATTTTTGCCTCATATTCAAATATATACGCAATATTGTGCAACTCTCTATCATTTCTTTAGAAATCCTTTGCACATTTATCAACAAAAGAAGACATATTAAAACTGATTCTAATAAGTAATAAATATAATCACACACACATATACTTACACAACTTCTTATATGCATTTAAGTAGACATAGAAATTCTTTCTTTCTTTCTTTCTCTCTCTCTCTCTTTTTCTCTCTCTCTATTTCCCTCTCTCTTTCTCTTTCTCTTTTCACACACACACACACACGCACACATGTATATATATATGTATATAAATACAGAGGCAAATAAAAAATATTCAATAATTTCTCATTTTTATAACTGACAAAATCTTGGCAAGAATTTGTAATGAATGAAAAAATCAATATGTATGTATGTATATATATATTTATATATGTATATATTATATACCCACCCCTTTTTAGATTTCTTATGTTATATTCATTTGCAAACAGTTTTTAAAAATACTTTCATGGAATTTTATTAAATTGTTTGTTGTTATGTCTTTTATTTCTTTTTCTGTGAAACTTGATTTTAAATCTAAATATAGAAAATTATCAAAGCAAAAATAGTTCAGGAAGAATTTTACATTAAATATTGTTAAATATTTTCAGAAAGCATCATTAATCAATTTCTAGAAATTCTAAAAAGAAAAGAAATGATTTTAGGTCTTCATTTTAAAGATATTTTCCTCATTATGTGACTAATTTTCCAGCACTGAAGAATCGCATTAGACATTATTGTTAGTTAGAAGTTCCCCTGATCTTGGAAGTTATTCAGGTGACATATTGAATCCGTCCATAACATCTCCAACATGGCAATTGAATATATTCGGTGGTGCCCATCTACTCTCCATATAACAAAAGACAGGTAGTGCTAGATTGCATAGTACCAAGAGTGGGAATTGACTTTTTATTTCACTGAAGAAGAGGAAAATGTGCTAGGATTCTAAATAGTCCTCTGATCTTGAAGATTTCTGAGATGCCTTGCTGTATCATTCATAACAACTCTAAGCACAACATATTTGTGCTTATTTAGCCATGCCCATATCCTCTTTCACTAACAAAAGATAGTAGTTTGTTATATTGTACGAGGATTAGGGAATGATATTTGACCAAACTATATATTCAACTTAAAAAGTGGAAAACTTATAAGTATTAAAAATTGATTTTTGGCTGGTAAATTTTACTTATACTCAAATATCTGAAATTTGAGTACTTGTGAGTAAAACTATTTTGGTCTTTGTTGAGTAAATATTGATCTAATATCATATGTTTTAAAACAGTAAAAGCAAATCTGTTTTTAAATTGAATAGCAAATTAATATTGAAGTAAATTCTCTTTTATTGTATTTAAAGATTTATAATTTCTACATTCAAATATTAAATCTAGTCAAGCATGACTTAAAACCTAATCAAGCAGGTAATCTGAAAGAGAGACTCATGGTTACTGAACATTTTTGGTGAGTTCATATCCCACAGAGATTCATTATCATACAATTGTCAGTAAGGTGATCTGATATTGCCCAGCTTAATTAGCTTCAATTCATTCTTGTTAGTGCATTTTATTTTGCCAAATAGAAGACAAATTCAAGCCAATCCAAGAGAAAAAAGAAAGTTGGCATATGAAAGAATTATCTCAATTTCTGTTTGTGAAATAAAATATAAGAAAAACAAAATCAAGCCACGACTATTGCTAATTTAAACTTGTATCTTCTTTCATTTATTTAAAAAAATTATTGTTTTTATCGCAATTTACATAATTCATCTTACCTACAAGCAAAAATATGCCCCTTGCCCAGGCACAAGTATTTAAGTTTTAATGCAATAAAATATTTTATCAAAGGAGAAAAATCTAATGAAACTAAATAAGAATGCACACGAAAAGATTTACATTTATTTTAATTTTATCTTTACTGTTTCCTATATAAAATTACATTGGATTTCATCTGAGAATAAAATGATAATATTAGAAATCAATAATGCCAAGTAATTATTTATTAGACCTGGTTTTTATTAAAACCAGTGCACAAATTATCCACACCATATGCAATGGGAAACTTTATTTCTTCGTGATATATAATACACGTAGCAGGATTTAAATGCATTAATAACATGGGCTGTTTTCAGGCAAATGTAACTCAGCTAGACTTTAATAGCAACATTATTAATATGCAAGTTGCTAATTAAGATTAAACAATGATTATTCAATAATCATAGAGAACATAATGTAAATAACTAAGGGAATTATGATGTTAGTGACAATGTAATTTTGGTTACAGACAGACTCAATAATAATAAGATGATTGTGAAGAACTGTGTATATTAGAGACAATAATAAAGAATAAGCTCTTGGACTCAGATCCCATTTTTGTCTTTAGGTAGCTGAGTTATCTATTCCAACTGCTTTTCCAACTATGCTGTAAAGACCATTAGTATTGCAGGGTCTAAATCATACCTATAAGCTTACTCCTTATTTCATCTCTCAACATCTTGGTGTCATGTTTGTTATTATTGTCTTTAAACTCTAGTCATATTAAGTATATATTTTATTTGTTTTTATCTTTCTGGAGAACTGTCAACTACTATTATCATTAATTTTAGCTTGTGTTTCCTTTAATCTAACCAAAATTAGTAATAATAGTGGTTAATGATGCTTCATCTAAATGACAAAAATAAATTTCAAAAAATCAAATCACAATAAAATAATTGCATTGTAATGAAGAGAAATGACTTTTCTTTGATATTCATTTCTTGGAGAAAAGGATGAACTTAGGATTCTGACATAAAAACTGAGAATAAAATATAATTTTCACTAGTTAAATTACTGAATAACAAGTTTATGATATATGAATTTTTTAAAACATTTTCATGAATATTTGAAATTTTCTTTTGTTTAGAATTAAATCAAGTTTTACTTTTTTACACTACTTTATTTTTGTTGCCAGAAAATTCTATTTATATTATTTATATTTATATCATTGGATATACTAATGTTGATATGAGACCTTGATGAATGAGAACACAACAAAAATATCTTCCCATATGCCAACCATTATTAATAGCTGGTAACCACACCAATATTATCATAGATTAGTTATACAGTTCAAAAATGAGAATTTTAAAACAAATTTAATCTTTGAACCTGACTTTATAGTTCAGATAGTTGTGTATTTCCCATCAGAATCCCAGGTTAGTTTGCAAACTCAGTTAAAAGTCAGATTTTCAGTTGCTGATTTAGAAGTCTCTTCCTACTTGGAAAATTAGTGAAATCTTACTCCTTCATTTCCATGTATTTGGTTAAACTTATTAAAGAGAAATAAATATTGTTTAAAAGCATTCAGCTCCACTTTTCCTGTGTTGTCTTTGATTATCTTGATTCTTATTTCTATGACTTTAGCATTGACAAATGACAAGAATAAAAAACGAATGTGATGATGAGCCTGCTTTTGATATATTTCAGTTATGCTCTTTAAAAAATGCAGATTGATATTTTTAATTGACTCATGTATAGTTGCAAATTTAAAAAAAAGTGTATTTGAAGTTTTTTTAATGCAGCCTAGTTGGTTGTAGCTGTAGAATATGCTGAATGTATCTCTACTGAGGAGTAAGATCCTTCTCCCAATGAGTGTCCTGGATATGATCATAAAACATCTAATGGTGAGACTCCAATTCAGGAGCTTTGGAGTAAAAAATACTCCCTCAATGATATTACTCCCTGGTCCACTCTGACATGGAGTGGTAGTACCTGCTAGAAATATTTCATCATTTACTATACTTGAAACCATTTAACTGTGTACAAACAAATGACTGTTAGATTGAATTATTAGTATTACATAGCAGTAATTGGAATCATTTAACTGTGTGCAAATGAACGAATAATGTTGAGTAGAATTACTAGTGTTAAATTGGAATACGTGAAACCACTTAACTGTAAGCAAGTAAAACTATTAGTGTTTGGTGGCAATGCTTGAAATCATTTAACTGTGTGCAAATAAATGAGTGCTAGCTCATTTAAAAATGTTACCCATATACTATTTGCTTAAAAAAATATATATATTCAATATATGTCTATATAAACAGGATTTGGCATTAAATAGCCTACAAGGGTTGATATGCTATAAAATCCAACCAATCAACCAACCAACCAACCAACCAACCAACCAAACATCCAATCTCTTCTTTAATGTCCAAATTTTTGCTAATCAAAATAAAAGTAGCTTACAACTGAGAATTGACAAATAACATAGATAGGCTACATGTACCAAGAAAAGAAGGAGGAAGAGGCCTCACCAGGATTAAGGATTGTACTGAAAAATGAAAACAAGGATTCAAGAAATACACTAAAAAGAGCCAAAAAGATTAATTACTGCAGCCAATAATAATAATGGCAATATAAAGATGAACAGAAAAATAACAAAAATTACAAGATTGAAATAGGAAGAAAAATATCTGTATGTGTATGGATATGTCAAGCAACAAACTGGAGAGATTGCACACAAGAAGACATTAACGTGGCTAAGGAAGGAAAACCTCAATAAAGAAACTGAATCTCTTTTAATATTAGCACAAAATAATACCATAAAGACCGATTATATTAAAGTGAATTGTAAATGTTGGTTATATGGAGAAAGAGATGAAATAGTTTATCATATATTAAGCAAATCTAGCAAACTACAAGACTAGGCATGATTGGGTGGGAGATATAATCAATGTGCCAGTGATTAAAATTTGAACATACTTCAAACTGATCATCCAAAACCAGCCAGAAGGCCAGATCTAGTGTTAATTAACAAGACAAACAAAAACCTAGTTAATTTTGCTATTCCAGCAGACCACAGAGTGAAAATGAAAGAAAGTGAAAAGATAGACAAATAATTGGATCTTGCAAAAGAGATGAAAAAACTGTAAAACATGAAGGTAACAGTGATACCAATCATAGTTGGCATGCTTGAAACAGTTCCCAAAGGTTGGAAAAAATACTGAAGACATTGGACATCAGAGGAAGGATCAAGACCATTCAGACCTCACCAATGTTAAGATTAGCTAGATTTCTGAGAAGAGTCCTGGAGGCTTGATAAAACTTTCTGTTGCTCAATCTTATGAAGCACAAGAAGGTTTAGTTTAATTATTTGTTCATAGGTTGTTGTCGTCATTCTTGTTTGATGATTGTTAGTTTGGGGTTTAAGTATCTGACTCCTTTGCTTTCCTTCTTACTCCATTTAACTTGTCGGCTTCTTTGTCTGTGGAAGGCTGCGAGAGAATTTAAATAAGGAAGGAAAGAGATAAAGATACCTTTTAACTCTAAACTTTATTTCAGGGTTTTGTTTTGTTTTTGTTTTATTTTATGGCATATCAACCATAAGAGGTCATTTAATGCCGGTATTTCAGGGTTTAACTGCTATTCTATGGATGAGTTAATTCTTTCTGAAACCAATAGATATAGTTATGTCTTCCAGACAAAGTGTTGAAATATATTTGTCATTTTTGGTGGATGGTGGGTTTAAATCAGTGATTATGTCCAGTGTTGTTTTTCAGTGATATGTTTGGTAGTGGCAGCTTTGCTAGCAGCAAACACAACCTACTGGAAAGCCTCCATACTTCCCAAACAGGTGCACTACCTTGTAAGCAGCCGAATGAAAAGAGGGCCCTTCCAGTACTAGCGGTGAAGGTTGAAGTGAGAACAGATTTTTCTGGTGCCAGTTAGCCAATTTTTCAGGCATGAAGATTTTGCTTCCTGTCAGAGGCTTCTGGGAACTGCTACATTTTTGGAATTTATTAATTTTTTTTCTTTTTATGTATCCCTAGTCTCCAGTGAAAGACCACCAGCTTAACCTGGTGTGAAAAACCTACAAAAAGTGAAATAATAAAAACAATTATAATAATAATTGGAATATGGATTAAATTTCTTTAAGCAAATATTCTCTCACTTTTTTAAAATGTTTCTTGATTTAAATTTTTGTATGGATTATGAGCTTCAGTCAAATTGTCCAGATGCTTTCATTATCTTAAATGACAGGTTTATATAAATAATTTTTTTATTCTTTGTAGATTTTTCATAGTAACTGGCAGTTTCCCTTAAAGTCTGAGTGACAGGAAATCTCCTCAGCTATTCTGAATTCTTCTAAGTTTTGTAGCTGATCTTAGCAGTGCTGTAATCTAGATGGTCTCAATTCTTCTTTTGATCTCCTATTCACATCCAGTTTATTTTCCAGATTCTTGCTGACAGTCCTTAGGGTTCCAAACTTTGATTGGTATCACTGTCATCTTCATGTTCCACAACTTTTTCAGCTCTTGAGCAAAGTACATGTATTTTTCTAGGTTTTGCTTCCTTTTATTTTCATTCAAGTCATTTATGGAATGGCAAAATTGATTAGTTGACAAGTTCTTTTCTTCTTGTTAATAAAAACTAAGTCTGATCTTCTGGCTGGGACTGGATAATCAGTTTCTTTCAAAAAATCCCTGAAAATTTGATGTATATTAGAATTATGATCATTATTCCTTGTGAGTTTTTCATACCAGTATTAGTTGGTGGTCTTTCACAAGAGTTGGAAAGACAGCAACCCTCCTCAGGTCTTTAGGATTCTTCTGTGTATTCGGGTCAATCTCAACAATGCTGAAGTCTGGATGGTCTCGATTTATCTTCTGATTTCCAATTTTTCCTACCCACTTCTAAGCTTTTGGGGACCATTCTAAGTAAACTAACTATAAATGGTATCACAGTCGCTATCATATTTCACAGCACTTTTAGCTCTCTGAACAGATCCAAGTATCATTATTATTACTATTATTTCACTCATGTGAGTTTTCACATCAATGTCAGCTGGTGGTCTTTCACTAAAGTTTGAGTGACAACAAGTCTCCACTAGTCTCTTTACATGATTCTATTCTAACCAATCTCAACAATGCTGTCATCTGTTATTATTCTATTCCTTGTGAGTTTTTCAAACTAGCATTAGCTGCTGGTCTTTCACTTGAGTCTGAGAGACAGAAAGTCTCATCAGGTTTCCAGCACTCTTCTCAGTATTCTGGCCAATCTCAGCAATGCTATATAATCTGGATATTCTCAATTCCAATTGTTTCTGGTCCCCTTTCTGAGCTTTTGGCTTGCATTCCAAGTGCACCAACTATAAATAGTACCACAGTCGCCTTCATGTTCCACAGTGCATTTAGTTCTCTTGCCAGATCCGACTATTATCATTATTATCATTATATGATCTCAAATCCTCCCATCTTTTTTCCAAGTCTCAGCAAACCGTTATTATTATTATTATTATTGTTGGTTTTGTCATTATTCTATTCCTTGCATTAGCTAGTGGATTTTCATTGGAGTCTGAGTTGTTAATTTGGCAACTATATATAAAGAGATACCAAGTTAGATAACTCAAACTTCAGCAGTGCTGGAATCCTCTTGAGAAGAATACAGTTCTCTTTCAAATGCAAAAAATTTATTTATGCAGGAAGTCTTTCAGAATATCAGAATAGGCTCCTTCATTTTTAAGGGAATATATCATCTGTTCTAGTCCCCTGATTCATTCACTTTGGATCTCCTTCTTCACTATCATTCCCTTCACCCAGGCCCCAATAACTGTCAGACACTGGTCACTCACAAGACTTGAAGACTTTAAAGTTTCTACCAGAGACACAGTGTCTATTTTACAAAGGACTTCAGGCAACCTAGGTAGTTTGAATATCTTTTGCAGCATGACAGCTATCAATACACCAGCATCAGCTGCCTCACTAAATGCAAGAGTCTCTGAGGCTAATGGAAACTTTGTTATCCAGTCAAGTTTTTTTGATGGCCAGCATATAGGAGTTATTCTGTTCATTCTGATTCAAACAAAAATAATAAAACAACCCAATGATGACTCAACCTCTAAGCCAGCAGAAGTGGCATCTGAACTGAAAATAATATTCAGACCTACAGGCTTTCCCAGCTGTGGAAGGGATATAAAACATGTCTTTGATTTTAATTTTAGAAGTGATTTGTTGGCCTTCAACAGTAACCTCACTTTTGGAGATTTTACTCATCCAGCACTTATCAAATGATACATCAAGTTGAGTCTGAATGGCTATCTGTATCATTTGACCTATCTTTTTAGATCAGTCTCCTCTTCACTCATTTTTTCTAATGATCCTTTCTTTCTTTATGTTTGTTGGGGAGAAAGATGAAGCATATAGATTTTAGTCTGTTGTCATCCCACCTTTTGTTCACTTAACACCGAATCCCCAAAATTTAAAGGTATCCTTTTCATGTGTTTCAACTTTGAATATTATTTTTAATTCTGAGATTGTATTCCTTTGAAATGTACCATTTCCACAAAATATGAAATCATCTCTGTGCATTACCAGAATATCCATCAAGTTACCAGTTGCATTATGCCAAAGAAGCAATGAATTATCATATGCAGTCACAATTCCCTTTAAGTTAATTAACTCATTTAATCCATAAATATATCTTTTCAACTTCCATATCTGTGACTCTAGGTATACATCAGATGGTGGTCTAAGAAATACCTCTTTTTCCTGCATACTACCCTGCAGAAACACGAAGGTGAAATCAAGAGTTTCCACCAGCTACTTCAAAACAGAGGCTGTTAACATTACAAGATGCATAGCTTCATAGCTGTATGTTAGAGAGTCTATTTTCAGTTTATGCAAATCTTCTTCATAACCACGTGTGACAAGACGGGCCTTCAATTATCTTCTTATCATCCTTGGATTTCTTCATTTTCACCCAACTTGTTGATATACATTTCTGACCCATGTCAGTCACACACCTTTCATGGATTTCATTTCTATATTTTCTATTTCTCTTTTCTTTGCATCAATCACATCTTTTGCTTGTTCTTATTCAGACATGAGCAAAATTACATGTTCTTGACAACTTACTCCATTTGTTACTTGGTGTAGTTGTCTCAATTAATCAACATGATCCCAATAAATACAGATTGGATTTTCATTTTCTGCTTCTAGTTTTATGTTCAGACAATGGCTATATTTTCCAGTTGTTTTGGGCTGTGTGCTCAAAATCTTCCCTTTTTTTCCACTTTTCCTTTCTGTTCATATTATATTCTACAACTGAGTTTCAACAGAGCTTTCCAGTGTTATCTTTCATTTCCTCACTTTTGCTATTAAGAATTTTATCATGTTGTCCTTTATCTTCTTCCTCCACAATTCCATTTATCTCATTTGAAGAATTTTATTTTCCTCATTCCTTAGACCTCCAAAATCTTTGTTAATATGGAACAAGTGACAATATTACATCCTAGAAAATGTATTTCTATGTCTGATAAGTACACACTGACCTTTCATACCCAATAAATTTACAGGACCACACCATCCCTTGTAGTTTTGTCTTCCATAAAAGACACTGTCACCAGACATAAATCCTTCATTCACATAAGTCCTTACATTTGATCTCAGTGCTCTCAGAATTTTTTGGCTTGATTCAGCTTCCAAGTTGCTTTTCCTCACTGCATGTAAGGTATTTAAATTAACTCTAACAATGACATTAGTTCTTGCAGCTTCCAAAGAAGGTAACCGGATCAGTCTAAACTGAGATTGTATTAATAGTGGACCCAAATACAAGCTCATTTGGACTATGTCCAGTATAATTCTGAAGTGCATTTTTGACACTAACTGCCCAAGCAAGGCTATTTCTGGCACACATTTTTCATCATCTGATGTCTTTTTCATTGCTTCAGCCACTATCAAATTGTAGCATTCCACAGTGCCATTACTGAATGGACTTTCTGCAGCTGTAGTGCATGTTTCAATATTCAACTTTTCATTCATCTGTCGGTAACCTTCATTATTAAACTCCCCCCATTGTCACTCAAAAACCATTTAGGAGCTTTAAAATATGTGATCCACATTAAAGACTTATTGCAAATAATTTCTTCACTCTAGCAGCAGAATACCATGGGGATGTGTCATTTAGGTATAGAATCCAGTACTGGTTATATCCATGTTCCTTTAAATCCAGACATACAGTGTCATTAAACCTACTCCCAAGAGCCAATCCTTCTGCTGGTCAGAGAGGTCTTCTAAACCACAAGCAAACTGAACAAAAATCACAAACATCCTTGATCAGATCCCGAAAGTCGTTATCATGAAAGACCCAACTGCCTCTAACCAACGATATCAATCTCTTTTGATGCATGAGCAAATTGCATATGAAGTTTCTCAGCCTTTCTTTTTTCCTCCATTCTAGAAGATTTTCTGAAAGCCTCACAATCTAATACTATTTATAGTGATTTTTCAGCCTCCAAAAATATATTAGTCAATGGAAGACTATAATGTCCTGAAGCTGTCCTTTGTAATTTTGTATATGTACCTAAAATCTGATAGTTGTCATTTTTGAAATCCAGTTGCATTCCGGCAGTTTTCATTGATTTAGAACTTAGTTGCAGGAGTAAATCATTTTTGATGATGTCAGCTTGCATATAAACTCTGATATCTTTTACACTTCCTCCCTAAAGTTACTAGAAATTTAACTGCATTAATAGATTTTACCTCTACCTTATCAACAAAATCAAATGTCCTGGTAGATTTAGCAGTTTCCACTAATCTTGGTCTTTTAGTGTATCAAAGAGTACGTGAAAGAAATTTTCTCCTGCAACATTTCAGGAACAAGCCACTGCAAGATTGCCCTACCTCGTATCTCCTTCAAAAAATTGGATATTTTCATGAAATAATCACTTATCAATGTTCGATAACATGAGTTAACATTAAATAAAGAAAAGTGTACCTGGTCTGAATCTATGATAGTGTTAATATCATTTCTAAAACTAAAATTAGAACAGTCTCAGGGAAAATGCTGAGTCTAATTACATTTAAAACAGCCTATTATTTTACCTTCTATGTCTATAGGGTTTGTTTTATTTCCTTGATAAGCTTTTTCTTCTATGCTACTTCAGTACTGATTGAAAATTACTGTTTCAACTTCCTCTTTAATAGCAGAAAACATTTTCTTTAATGTATCTTTCATTGCTGTATATGTTAAAATTGTGCATGTTGTACTTGCTAACTTTTCATTTTCTTCTAATACATTCACTGCATTCCAAGCAATCCTTGAATGCTATATATGCTGCAGTCTGTTCATGACATAAATGAATTTCACCTAGCTTGTCTGTAATGATTCATAACCCGTCTGTTCGGCTAATATCCTTATCGTCAAATGTTGAACAAATTCACATGTTCTAAGATAGTGAAAAAAATACTACCAGGCCCTGTTTTTATTTCAGTTAATCTGTGAATAGAGACCATATCTCTGTATTTTGTTTCCATTCCATGTATAACACTTAATCTTGCAAAATAGATGGCTGTTTTGTAAAAGAAGACATTTTTTTTCAAACATGTTTTGACATAGTTTAAATAATAATAATTTCTGTAAAATGAAAGAAGACAACTTTTGCTACCAATGTTAATTTGTTAATACTGCAGCACTGACACAATACATGTTTTGCTGAATGTCATATTTTTTGGAACTAATGACAATAGATATCATAATCACCCTCATGTTCTAGAGCATTTTTTAGTTCACTTTTGGGTTTTCCCAATAGCATTAACTGGTGGGGTTTCACAGGAATCTGAATAATGACAAGTTTTCTCAGGCATCCAGGACTTTTCTGAGTATTCTAAATGATCTTAACAATACTCTGATCTGAATGACCTCAAATCTTCTACTTATCTCAAATGTGTTCTATTTTTTTCCAAGTATTTGAAGGCCATTTCAAATGTACCAACTACAATTGATATCCATGTCACCTTTATGTTCCATAGTTTTTAGTTCTCTAGCTAGGTCTAGGTATTTATCTCTTTTTTTCTTTTTCTTTTAATTTTACTCTGTGGTCCACTGGAACAGCATAGTCAACAATTCAGTAGGTTCTCTTTTAATTTCTTGTTGACTATCACTAGGTCAGGTCATCTGGCTGAAATTATGTCCTCTGTATCTCAAAACCCCAGAGAACTCTGTGCATCCCATTCTCGTGGACAGATTCTGAGTTGTTCATATACCACTTGTTTGTATTGTCAAATTTAAACTTCTTGCACAATTCCCAGTGGATCGCCTTCCCTACCCAGTCATGTCTAAACTTATGCTAATTTGCTGCATTCACTTATGTGATTGATCATTTCATCTCTATCACCACATAACCTATATTTGCTGTTTTGTTGAGTCTTATCTATTTTTGCTTTAACATAGTTGTTCCTTATGATGTTATTCTTTGCTGCTATTAGAAGAGATTCAGTTTCTCTCTTAAGGTTTTCTTTTCTTAGCCATGTCCAAGTTTTCTTGTGTGAGATTTAATTTGTTAGTCTCTTGAAGTGTCCATAGAGTTGTTTTCCTTCCGATTTTTATTTTCTGGTTATTTCTGTTCTGTTGATGCTTGTGTTGTCTTCCTCCATGCTTGTTTATGTAATTTCTGAGTCATTGTATTGATGCATCCATGCTATCTTGAATGCTGACATGTCCTCCTCGTCCTTCTTTTCTTGACAATTACGGTCTGTCAAGCTCGTCTCTCGGATGTAAGACCTTATGCATCATTATGAGTTTTCCAGTTCTCTGGTTTATTTATTGAAGTTTTTCCATCATCCACTTTAAGAGTGGTCTCAAGTAGCCCAGGTATTTATCTTTTTGATGAGATTTCTGCTATATAGTTTGGTTTTGAGTAGTTTTCTCATTCTCCTCTTTTTTATTTTTTCTTTCATCTCTGCTTGTTTGATGATGTCCACTTCCAATATTCCCAAGTACTTGTAAGTTTCCTTTTCTCTCGACATTCTGATTTTTTTTTTAATTTGGTACTTCTATTCCTTCTGTAATTTATCATTATTTACTTTTCATGGTACATTCTTCTATACCATATTCCATTCCTTTATCTTGACTGTATATCCTCTCTGCCTGTATTAGGATTTCTAAATCTTTTACTTGTTTTGTAAACAATTTGATGTTATCCATGTACTTAAGGTGGTTGATTTTTTCCTATGATTTAGGAAGCTTATATCCACCTGTGCATTTCCTAAGTATGTGATTGAGTGGCATCATTGCTATTGCAAATAGAAATGGTGACAGCATCTCTCTGGATTTTCACCAAAGTTCAGCTTTTTTCCCCTGCTGTCAGTACAACTTTCCAGTTTTGCATGGTATTTTTGATAAACTTTATGTCTTCGCTGAAAATCTGGTATATTTTTAGACAGTCTATTATCCAGCTTTGCTGAAGTATATCATATGCTTTTTTGTAATCAATTCACGCCACAGCTAGATTTTTCTCTCATGTTTTGCTGTCCTTGAGGATGTGTTGATTAATGTATATTAGCTCTCCTGTATCTCTGGTCCACTTGTGGCATCCTTTCTGTTTATTAGGGAGCTGTCTGTGGATTATTAGTGAATTGTAAATCTCTTCCTTAATTTGTGCAGTTAGTATTTTCTATATCATCGGTAGGCACCTTATTGGTCTGTAGTAGCTAGGGATGGTTCCTTTTTGGGGGGTCTTTTTGGATGATGTTGGTGTTTTCTTTTGTCATCCATTTGTTTATATCTGTTTCTTGTAGGCATCTGTTCATTTCAATAACCAGTCTGTACTATTTTTATTTCTAATACTATCATCATTATTGTTGTTTTTAATGTCATCATCATAAATATTGTTAGTATCAATAATACTATAATTCTATGACTAGTTTAAAGTAATTTCTTTTTTCTCTTATCAATTTCATTTATTGATTTTAATCAATATTTCCATAAATTCTTTGCTTTTCTGGATATTGGCAAAACTCGCAACAAGACATTTTGAATCTTTTTTCTGTCCTCCTTTTAGAAATATTAAAAAACAATAACAAACAAAAATACAATAAATAAATTTATTGACTTTATTCCTAGTCTCCTTTTATCACTTTTTGACCTTCAAACTTCCATCATGATTCGTTCAATTTCCAACCGGGGGGGAAAAAATTTAATCTTCAATTATATTTCACACCGTTGTTTGAAGTCCTAAAAACAAAGAATTATTTATTTATTGAGATCTTATTCTTTATTCAAATCTAAGATTAAAAAGAAACAAGAACCAAATTGCAAATATCCCAGATACATTTTTTTTGTTTTTATAAATCTAAGCAATTGAAGAATGCAATTATTATTTTGGATTCAACCATGAAAATTATTTTTTTGCAATTTTCATTTCCATTTTGAAATTTTGTTTCAAAATGGAAAGAAGCTCAATACACACCACCTGGTAGCAGATGCTTGCTGTTATCAAAATTGCATGTGAGTATGTGTATGTACATCTGTAAATGGTTGCTTACATCTTTGTATATTTATATAAACTCATCTAGGCAGATGTGTCAGTACCTCCACATAGATGCATTAGTGTGTATCTGAGTGTGTACTTGTGTATCGTACATTTGTTAATTATTGTTTATATTTGTGCGCTTTTATTTAAATCCATCAGGGCACATGTATCAGTATCAACACATTTGTGAATACAAGCAGTATATAAAATTGCATACCCAAATATCAATGTATTCATGTGAAACTTGAATATATGTATAGATATAAGTATGTTCATATGTACCCAACTAAACACATATTATAAATCCTAAACAATACCAATTAGTCTATTTAAAAACTAATATAATAGTAATAACAAAAAATAAATAAATAAACAAGCTTGATTTTATTCAATATTCAATTTGCAAACGAGAAATGATGATTGGATGTTGGCCTACATTTTAAGTTTAATCTCATCATTGTAAGGGGGAGATAACTAGAAGTGACTTGTGTAACTCTTTTAGAAAGAAGCTACAAAAATGAAAAAAAAATGGTGAAAGAAAACAGTGAAAAATATAAAATAAATAAAGAATAATATTTTTTGGCATTTATTGATTCCTCATTGTTTCCATTATTTTGGAATTCACTTCTAAACTTTTCTTGGTTTATCTTCTTTTTTTTTTTTTTTTTGCGGTAGGAGAAACTTCTTTATAAAACAATACAAGCGTTAGAAAAGATTATATGAATAAAACATTGAAATCCACAAAATCTTTTCACCTATTAATCAAAGATTGATTATCTAAACATCCACTTTCTTTAAAATCCTCTTATTCATATTTCGATAACATTATTTCTCTTATTTGTTTCATATATTCAAAGCACTTATTCAGTAAAGCGGTAGATGAAAAAAATTTATTTTTCAAAATGCTATGGCATCATCATCATCATCAAGTCGTGCTGATTGCTTGGATTCCCTTATTTCTTTCTTGCCATCCATCCTTATCATCATTTGCTCTAGACAAATCTTCTGGATGACATCCAGTGCCAGCACAGAGCTGATGAATATAAGTTTTTATTGGTTGGCCCACACTGATGTGTTTATGTGAGGCAGCCCACTGAATAACTTCAGTTATGAGTGTGTCCCTGCATGTAGAATAAGGGATATTTTATTCCAGATAGCTACTCCACAACAATTTACTCATCCAACATGTTCATTACTATATTTACCAACCCCTCTGCTCAGGCAGGATATGACACAAGGTCAGTTTAAGTTAAGCGGAGTTTAACAGGTTTGAATTCAGTGCTTTCCTTCTCCTAGACTAGTTGCCTTACCAAGGCTGAAGAACCTAGTCTGCCCTACTATTTACCCATAGTTGGAGGGAGAATTATTGGATACATACCTTTCCCAATGTGAAATGCATTCAGTCTCGTCCAGGATTTGAACTTGTGTCACTGTGGCCATTTCCTCCGATGATAACCATTACACCACAGGCACCTCCATGTTTATTACAATATGAATAAAACATTATATATTACTATATTTTTGTTGCTAGCATTACTTTGCTACTTTTTCATTTAGTCACCATCATCAGTTCATAAATACACTATTTGAAGGAAATGGCATCAAGCCACCCATGTATTTCTGTATTATCTTTATAGAAACACTTCAGTGTCATTTAAGAAACCTAGACAGATAATGATGATGTTCTGAAGGAACCAAATCAGAAATATGTATTGGATATTGTAAAACATCCCAACTATTTCAATTCATTTGCTGTAACTTGTGTTCTACTGTCAATTGCTTTAGAGCCCAGTGAGATGACACTTTCCAATATCCAAAATCCTCATGGGCAATTTCACAGACTACTGATTTTGGAAGATCAAGTTCTATAGCCAGATCATGAAGTCTGTGCTATCTATCATCTTGAATGAAAGCTTCAATGTATGCAATGTTGTTGATGAACATGGAATAAAGCTTGTACTGCAAATTCATACAGCCTTCTATGAATATAGACACCAGATGTGTACTTATTTTATACTCATTACAAGTCCACCATGAATTACAGCAGGATTTTTACCCATGTAATACAAATATTACACCTTGCACATCAATATTTGTCCATTGTTTTATAGTGACTGTCATTTTTGTTGTAATGTCACATATGCATGCACTCAATATTAAGTCTATTCTGACTGTTACAATAAGTATTTCATAACCTTTATTTCTTTGAGTTTACAGATTTCAAAATGTTTTCATTTGGGTTGATTTATGTCTATCCATTCCTTACTTTCCAGACATTTCAAGTTTTATTATCAGTACACACAAGAAAGAATTACGAAGAATAGCACATTGCAATCATTGTCATTGGAAATGAAATCAACAATCTGAATTCAAATCCTGGACAAGACTGTTTGCATTTCATTTCACACTAATACTCTTGAAAAAGGCATGAATCCATCAGTTCTTCTACCAGGTTAGGATAAATATTCGGGTAGACTGGGATTTTTAGCCTAGTTAAGGAAATTAGTCTAAGAGTAAACAAACTCTGAATTCAAACCAGTTGCATTCCACTTAAGAAAATTGACCTTTGTCACATTCTGCCCAAGAAAGAGGGTTTGGGTAAATGCATATTCATAGAAATTTTCTGTTTATCATTCTTACCTTTCCTTGCTAAATGATCCTTAGAAAAACAAAACAAACTCAACAATGTTCATGACTGTGAATGCTGTAACCATTTTTATTGCAACAATCCTTTACTAACAGAAGTGGATTAAGTAATGTAGTGGTGGAGCAATTCAAGTATAGACCTTTGCATCAAAATGATCAGTTGTGTTAAAAATTTAAAAGAATATTGAATGAAGTGTAAAAAGGTATGTAAATCAATAAGTGCCTTTGAATGTCAGAGAGAGAGAGAGAGAGAGAGAGAGAGAGAGAGGAAGTAAGCTGAGTGAAGAAATGGTTTGTTAAAATATATTTTCTGGTAAGTAGCTCCTGATCATCCTCCCCATTTGAATTTACCAATGAAACCCATCTGATTCTCCAATTTCAGGTCTTTTATTTGTAAAACTGGTGCCATTTCTCATTTTTTTAGTCCCTATAATTTTCAGCCCAGTCAACCATCCTTAATCCATCTACATTTTTAACTAAAAGTGTTTTAATTCTTTGAATTCTTAAGGGGTTTTCTTTTGCTTTTCAGAATCGATTTGAATGACAACCCATCAAATTGAAAAGAATCAATATTTTTTAAATCCTGAAATCAGTAGTCAACTTGCTGATCAGTGTCCTATTGACTTAACTTTCATCACAACCAGTTATTTTTCAAAACATTTCTAGTAAATTCTACCCGCAATATCCTTTATTCAGTTTGACTCAGTTCATTTCAGATTTATGACAAGGTGATGAAAACAGCTTAGAAATGTAATTATATACTATTTCTTACAGTCAAATCATGCCGAAAAATACCAGTTCCCACGAGATCACTGAAGTTAAGCAGTGATGAACCTGTTTAAGGTGACCACTTAAACAACTTGATGTTGATGTGCCATATCTAAGAAAAACTGGTTAAATAACTACATATAATTTCACATACTTATCCGGTTATTCCCTACATTTGACACATTATTTCTTAAGTTAAAAAAATCATAAATAAAGCCTTTTCTTTTTTTGTGATAGGGCTGACAACTCTTCAACATCTCATGCACGATTATGAGCAAGTGAAGTCATCTTTTGTCATGACATTCCAAGAATATTACAAAGAAGCATTGAAACTGATAGAAAATTTAATTGTAAATTTGATCAGGGTAAATATGAGAAATGTTGCTCAATTCAAAAAATATGCTTGATTTTAGGATTTAAATTGCAACAACTAACATACGAAAAGTTAACAAAATTATCCGAATGCTAATCGCTATATAAAGTACAATTCTACCTAAATTACCAAGTAGACTTTATCTCTGCCTAGCCCAAGAAATCTAGTAGTAACTGCCTGGCATGGAAAATGGGGGTGGGGATAGAAATGTATAAAAATAAAGGAAACAAAAAAGGGGGATGGGAATACTAAAACTTTTGGTATCTGGAAGAAAAGAGTGTCTGGATTTCTTAAAAACAAAAACAACCAGTTCCCACAAAGTAATTTATTTCAAGAGGAATAAATTTTATAAAATCCAGCTTTACATATTTTTCCTATGATTGTTGAAAACATTTAATTTTAAGTAACAAAAATAACATACATTCAAATGATGACAATATTAAAACAAAAAAAAATGAAGAGGGTATAAAAAAATAATGACACAAAGCAATGACATCAATGACCTACTACCAGTTTAACTTTTGTTAATAATAAAATACCTTTCTTCAGTATTTCATGTCAAAGTTCATTTTGAATCCAATTTTAAGGGTTTGTTCTTTTCTCCGTGTCTCCTCCTATTGTCGAATCAACCTGGACAACCGTGGTCTTCTAATTTCCTGTATAGACTTGTTGAAAACGAAGTTTACTATTTCTTTACATGAACTTCAAGAAGACCACTGCTTCCTCCTCTTAGAGATGAATATCTTTCTGTTTCACCTCAAATTTTCTTCTGTTGAGTCTACGGAGGCATTTACTGAATCTACTGATCCAGCCAACAGTTTCTCTTGTTGGCAAAAAAGTCCAATAATTCCACCTCCAGACCTTAGACTCAACTTTCTTTTGAAGGGGACAGCATACCAAAACCACAAATAGCTTGCAGTAGGCTTATTGTTTCAACAAGAAACAAAAACCCTGTAAGGAAAAGAGGCTTAGCGACTAATAGGCCTTTTACTTAAACCTTCTTGCTTAAGAAAAACTGCCTAAAGTTGAAGGCAAATAAACAAGTGCTCACAAAGCAAAAAGAGCCAGCCAGGCAGAGCTTTCTGCACAAGTCTGAAAAAAAAAAAAAAAAAAAAGGGAGTGAACCCAGGCAGTTGGGGCAGGGGATAATGGCACAACTTCAAAACAGCCAATCATATTTGAGTAGACATTAACTGCAAGAGTGCGAGCCTGTTTTATAACCAAAGGTGTATATAGTGTATGAACCCTTACCACCTGTTCAGGTAGTATTTCTGCTACTACCTAGATGTATATATATATATATATATATAGGTGGCTTGAATTCCATCCAGAGAATCCCTATTTCTATGTTGTTATTGCGTAGCGACAATACAGCCAATCCAATTACATAACAGATTACAACATTTCATGTTTTGGACTATTGTTCAGACAAGAGCCCAGCAAGGATGACCCACAGGTGGGGTGAGCCCAAGATTTTAAAGATTAATATGGTATCTGATTAGTTGATATATCCCTTATTTTTTACCTGTCCATATACTGATCTGTATATGTGATCACTTACCTGTATGTTTAATGTTGAGTTAATTGAAATACATTCAGAGTTGTGTAGTTTCATTCTTTGTGAGATATCAACAAAATCAACCAGGTGTTTGAGCTGAAATAGTTACCATCATACAAAATGGACATGTACGACTGAGTTCAAATCCAGTGAGAGCTATTTGCATTACACATGGGAAAGGTATGATTCCAATTATTTTCCCTCCAGCTATGCATAAATAGTAGGGGAGACTGAGCTCTTTAACTTTGTATGGCAACCAGTCTAAGAGAAGAAAAACTCAGAACTCAAACTGGCAAACTCCACTCAAAATTGACTTTGTGTCACATCCTGCTTATGTGGAGCAGTTGGGTAAATATATATTAACAAAATTAACAATATTTCTTGTTAAGTAAATCCTGATTATAATGAAGTTTTTTTTTAAAGTTAATTGCATCCTTTATATTTTAAATTACTTGAGAGACAAAAATATGTTAACTTTTATTCTCATCATTGTGAGTAGGTTATTCATGTTGATGTCTATTTATTAACCTTTAGTTGTTATAAATTAATCATAATCAAATATTATTGAATAGTTTCCACAAAGAAATCAGCTTCTTCATTGAAAGTATTAAATGAAATAAATGTAAATTTCGCCCAATTCTACTTAAATAGTATTATGCAAGAAACAGTTCCATTTATTACAAGTGGAAGCATACAACTCTTCAAAGCTTCTCTCGTTCGCACACATAATGGACATGCAGTTGATATTAGAGCCTCTTTCAGACAGACTGAGAGCATATTGAATCCTATTAGCATCGCATTTGATGGTGTTATACTAAAGGTGCGACTCTACTTTCATGTGCCCTTGACAATATTTTCAACAAAGTCTAATATCACAGAACGAAAATAAACACCTCGTTATTATATTAGGCCTTTACAGGTCAGAACGGTTGTCGATGCATTATCGGCAAACTTCAAGAATGAAGAGTCTGAAACACTTTCTTCTTGAAAGACTTGATAGCAGCAAAGTGGTTACCAATTATTGAATAATGCTCTTAGAAGATGTGAACAACTTTCATACTCCAGTGTCAAGATGTGGTAAGAGGTCAGGAACAAGGTAAATATGCCTGGAAGCAGGAATTTTGCAGTGAGATAATTCAGACAAATGCCTTTCTTTCAAAATTTTCCCTCAAGACAGAGAGAGTCAGTTTTGGAAAGTGACTTATTGACCTTTATGATATGTCTTTCAAAAGTGACAGAAAAGGAGTTAATATTTATTACCTATTACTCATAAACTTTGGCTATTGACAATTCCTCATTGTAATTTGCTTTTGGGCAAATATGCTCGACCCTTGATCATAGTTATACTTCTCAACTGCACTGGATAACTTTCCCACTTTTCCTTTGACCTGAATTATCTGAATTCCCAAGAACTTTCTCTCATTCACATATAGGACACACAGTTTCCTTCTAAAAATGACAACATGATCACCATGTGTCCTACATGCAACAGTATTCACTGGAGAAAATATTTGCTGATGGAAAGACATTTTCCTTGTAATTCAGGCGCAGAATATTTTATCTTTTTGTTTGTCATGCTATCAAATATGTTGAACTAACTTTAATTTATGATCAATGATAAAAACAAATTGTTGAGATTTATTCACATACTTTCCGAAAAGAATGCTGATGAATTAATTTTTGTATCAAGAATGTGCAATGAAAAATCCTCATTTAGAAGCTTTTACCTACTTTTGGTTCACATTTAAACATTCTGTATATACTTGCATATCATGCAACTTTCTAAATCTCATAAATGATATAACCTTCTAATTTTAATGTATTAAGTGTGGGTGGGGGTACCATATTGTAGGTACAAACTAGTACTAGACTTGGTGAACTATTTACACACACAAAGTTTTTATCTCATTTATAGTGCAACCCCTTAATATTAGGTTAAAATATTGCTCTCTGAGAGTCTCATGGTATGGGAATACATATGAAACTATATTTTTTGCTCTTGTCAATATAATAGATAATTATTTATAAAAATACGTGGCTTTTCTTGTTCATAGTTTTGTGGTAGATTGGATTGACTAATTATGAATAAAAAAGTCTGGCACAAAATAAAATTGAAATTGGATATTTCTATCGTTTTTAAAAATGAACATTTGGATTAATAAGTTCACTCTGAATTATGATTAGTTTAAAGAATATGAAAGTATTTGTCTTTTGTTAAAAGATTTGAACTTAAAATTTTTTTTTCAATTCTTATCGCCAAAAAAATTCAAGCAGAAAAATTGAATCATTCAGAATTTTGTTAAAATAGTCAAGTTACTAATATGAATTGAATGTAACAACAAACACTCATTGAGACTCATTAATTACTGATGGATTTATTAAAGAGTCTTATATCTCCTTCACTGGTCCCATCATGGGTGGGTGACTCATGTTTGGGCATAAATAGCCGGACAGAGCCTTGATCTTTTCAAGTCTACAATTGGTTTGAATTCTTCTAGACTGGTTACCATACCGAGATTAAAGAACTCAGTATGCCCTACTATTTACTGATAGCTGGAGAAAAGAAAGATTCTCCCCTAAAGTTATTATCTTTATGTGAAATGTAAACAGGATTTGAACTCAGGTAGACAAATCATCTTTCTACCATAATAACTATTACGCCATGAGTAGGAAACTTTAAAGGCTGATTCTATATGTGCAGTTCTCAAATCACACCCACCTTTTTAATTTTGAAGGAAGATTGTGTTGCTTAATTTCAAGTGAAAATAACAAGATTGATGAAACAACTGACTCGTTGACGCTAAGATTAGAATTTATTTTGTAAAAACAGAAACTACACTCTTGATTAAAATATAACTCACATTTTCCCATTTTTCTTCCTATATCTTCTTAAATCCTATATCAACAAAAATTATTCGAAGGTAACAATTTTGTTTTTCCCTTGATAATTAGTAAGGTGAGCCTTCCAAAAAGAATGTATAGACAATCTGAGATTGGTATAAATATCATTGGTAAAAAGTTTCTACTCATGCTATATTAGCAAGATATAAGATATGAATATAACAATTTTGTATAAAGGAAAAGATGGTGCCTCTTAGGTTAGCTAATTTCCTTGATATGTTCAGATATACCTTTTGATGATTCTCTTCATGGCATATAACCCTGTCAGCTGGAACTGTAGAATACACCGACTGCTTTTCTGTGGAGGGGTAAGCCACCCCTCCACAACCAACGAGTGTCCTGATATGACACTGAACCATCTGATGGTGAGGCTCCAGTAAGGCTGGAGCATTAGGGAATGTGGAGTACCCCTTCCTTGCCATTGCTCCCTAGTACACTCTGGCCCGGAGTGGTAGAACCTGATACAGTCCTATCAATGAGTCAAATAGAACTGTTTGACATTTAAATTGATTGCAAACAAATAATTTATGCTTAATTGAATTATTTTTCAAACAAAACTATTTGATCAATTAACTGTTGTTTAATTGAATTGTTAGTTATAAATAGCAATTCTTGGAACCATTTAACTTTGTTAACTTATGTTAAATTGAATTGTTTGAAATAGAACTGTTTGTTCATTTAACTGTGTGCATGAGAAAATTGTGTTTACAAATCATATATTTAATATATATGTAGAAGCATGATTTGGCATTAAATAAACAACCACGGTTGATATGCCATCAAACCAAATCAAACCGAATCAAACCAAACCAAATCAAACCAAACTTCTTCTTGGCATAAGAATCCATAAAAAAACTAGTATCTATTGTGTTGATAATCCAACTCATTTATGTTATATTGGCATGATGTAAAATATGAATATAGCAATTTCAGCAAACATCCCATAAATGAAAAGATAGTGTCTATTAGGTTAATTAATTTCTTTGATATGTTCAGATATATCTTTAGATGATTCTCTTCTTGGCATGAGAATCTATAAAAATTAGAACATATTGTGTTGATATTGGCAAGTTGTAACCTGGTGCCGAAGATGAGGATTTTATTGATGACTTATTATTGTTCAGCAAAATCTTCTTTATCAAAAGTGTTAACATCACTTTTAGTCAATAAATTCATCAAAAGAAACATTTTCTCTTTGTGGAACAAAGATAAAATATACAGAGATAAGCAAATAAAATTAATATTTATACTTCTGACCATCTGTCTATTCTTTTCTCTCTTTCTGTCTCTCTCTAACTTTCTCTCTTCCTCTCTCTTTTTTCTGCTCTTTGTGGACTTGAGATCAGATGCTTGACAATAATCATATGAGTTTGTCTTTGGTGTTTGAGTTCAGACAATTGTACGCAGATTTTGAAATGCTATGTGCCTTGAAATGTTTTTTGAAAATAAACACTTGTCCTGGCAAAGTAAATAAGAGAACCAGAATTGAAATTCAAACTTGGTTTATTTTCTTGTTAAATTTCTGTATGTTTTCTTGCTTTTATGGCTTATTAAGTTAAAGTGATATGAGTATGAATATACCAAAATTACAGACCTTTAACTTTCTTTGTTTACTCATGTGAATCAAATATAAAAAAGTATCTATGTTGCCATTTACCTATCTTCATCAATACCAACGCCATATTTTTGGTCAACCAAGTGCAGATATAATAATAATTAAACAGACATTCACTGACCAAGTTTACAGTGGTCACTTTTCTCTAAAATCGATCATGCATGAATGGTTACATATCTCTCATAATAATTACTTCAGCAAATCTACGGACATAACAATTTTATACTGACGAGTTAAACCTGGACACACTTGAATAAACAATTTTTGCAGGCTGGACACACTTAATTGAATAATTCTAGCAGTCATAAAAAATTTATTCAGGATCATTTGTATACAACATTTTTTAATTTCTTTTTGCTTGTTATATTCACTGAATATTTTTCATGATTGTCTTCTTGACACAAGAATATAAAAATACAACTCTATCCAAGTTTTCCATTGATATTTACTTTGTTATTGATGAGTAGGTAAAAAAATTCTACTAACATAATCCAGTCATTTTGATTACTAATGTTTTTAGAGGTGTCTCATGTGATACAGCAAACTATTAGGATTTCAAAAGGTGATTTATATAGGAAATTAACACGATGTACCCTTTTAACTTTGACAATCAGCATATTTGTAAATTCTAAAATACTGAAGCAGTGTAGATATTCATTTCTCAAAACTTCAGTAGGTCTTAGTATTGGACCATTAAAACTCAAGTTTTATTTCATAAGATATTTTCTCTAAGAAGCATTGACCCGTAGTTACTAATGATTTACTAAAAAAAATCTTTGTACATTTCGTTCCATTAGGTTAACACCATTAACTGAGCTAGCCAGTATAGTCTTGCAATTCTTCAGGCACATATTAAGGATGAACAAGTTCAGCTATTTACTTGCTTGACTGACTACCGGCCAGCATGAAATAGTGATATGGATTGCCTAAAAGCACCTGGAGAGCTACACAAGTACAGGATCTCAAAAGCAGAGGTTAAACCTAAACAGGAGTCATGATTCAAGTTCCAGGCCACAGACAATGATGAAAATTTGTTGTCTGATGTTCCCAATTTAACAGGAAGACCTATCTACTAATTGATTTAAAAAAGACTTCTTTAAGAAGTCAGTAAAATAACTAGTAAAAAGAATTGTCTTATGTCGACAGCAGGAGCAACCCAGACATTTAAGTCTCCTTTGAGTATTTTACCCCAAAATAGATAAAAACTGATACAGTTAAATCTGTGACACTAAGCTCTTCTGTCCCTCGAGGCATATATTTAGGTACAATAATGCATATGAATGTGAGCACTGATCTATATGGGTACATGTACATATAGGTATAGCATATATGTGTATATATGGGCATGTTTGTGGATGTGTGAATATAGTATGCATATAATAGTAATAAGTAGTATTTTGGAGGTAAAGAAGTCTTAAAAGATAGACAATAAGATAAAATGGAATGATTTTTATTGTGATAAACTGAATTGATTGGTATTTGTTGCAGTCATTGACTAAGGAACAAGAATTTTATTTTTTGCATGCCTTTAGTACCAATGCAATCAAAGTGGAGAAATCTGGTCTTTTTGATTTAAACTTGAACGCCATATATTTAGAAGTTTACATGGTCTTGCAGCCTGTCCACAATAGTTTCTGTTAATTTGACTTAGGGTGGAAAACTAAATGTTGAGAGAAGCTACAACATTCATTAATAAAGATGGTCATGTTACCTATTATTGACTTTATTTTGTTTCTTTTCCTAGTTGACCCGAGACATGGGTTCAGCAATTTTAACCTACACAAGTAGCTAACTTCTTAAAAAAAAAACAAGCACAACATAAGGAATGTTGGTCAGCTGATGAGTGTGTATATACGGCAGAGCAGATTTGTCACTTATCTAAAACATTCAAAAAGCAACAGAGCTAACAGGCCAACAACATACTTGATAAAAAAAGCCATTTGAAAAAGAATTTAGTTTAAACATAATGGAGAAACAATGAACCTAAGAAGAGTCCTGAATGTTCTTTAAAGATTTCAAATTTGTTAAATGATTAATTTATCAAGTTTCAGATCAGAAAAAGAAAGAAACATAATAAGAATATTTCTTCATTTTCATTAATAAAAGTCAAAGATAGACCAAATATATGCTTGCATATGGAAATATCAGTGAGATGGTTATGTCAAAATAGGATAGATGAATATATAAACCTTAATCACATCCATATCGGAAAAGAGAATTCTGGTAATACTTATTGGAAAAATATTTATAAAAAAACACAAAATTTATGCTGATTTAAAAAAAATCATCTGCGAAAATATTTTTTGTGGTTCTGTTATTACTCTCATCAAAACTGTGTTTTGCATACTTAAAGCTATATTCTGCTGTGAAGTTTCTAGAAAATGCATTCTGATAATTTCTTGAATGTAAAGACAACAATTATTACCTTTTATGTATTGAGCAGAGAAGTCTGCTTTTACTCCTTATCTAACCAGTGGCTTTATGTTTAAACATGCCACAACCATGCATGAAAGTTCTAAGTATGGCTGGTATTGCAGACCTCTTTGCCAAAATTGACAGTCGTTCAAAAAGTTCTTAGCCTCACCTGGTTTTTAGATTTGTTGAACACCTGTCAATTTTTATGGGCCTCTCCTGTATAGAAATAAAGACAAAACTATCAATTAGTTTTTCTAGATTTATAAAAAGTGATAGTGAGTTGCCATAACAAAAATATTCAGCTATGGCTCCTCTTTCTGGGTGAGGCTTAGAACTTTTTGAACGATCCTCATACATTTTCCAATACATTAAGGTACATATTCTTGGAATCATTTGGCTAGAAATTGAAAATGTCTGGCACATTAGGTTCATTTACCAATGCTTTTCTCTGAACAGTTTGATAAAATAAAAGATAAACTGACTAGTAACTTACTGTAATATGTTCCAAATTATTCAT
The DNA here is from genome assembly GCA_963585895.1 of Sepioteuthis lessoniana. NCBI lineage: Eukaryota > Metazoa > Mollusca > Cephalopoda > Myopsida > Loliginidae > Sepioteuthis > Sepioteuthis lessoniana. The sequence continues at coordinate 37,319 of CAUZXS010004841.1, forward strand.
TTGATTATCATTATTTATCATCAATTGAGATACAGTAGGAGTGTTTAAAAGTATTGAGATTAAAGCTGTATTTATTAATACAGAGAAGAAAAAAGAATGAAATGTTCATTTTTTTCACAACTCTTGCCATTACATACATTCACTCCAGTGAGGAAATTTGAACCCAAAAAGTTAAGTTCAAATCCTAGTCTTGATTGTATTTCATTTTTCACTAAAGTCCTTGGGAAAGGCATGACTCTATATCTCCCACCCACCAGCAATGGGTAAATAATGGGGTTGACTGGGTTCTTTAGTCTTTGTATGACAACTAGTTTTGGAGAAGGAAAACTCTAATCAGCAATTCTCCCCTGAAAATGCCGGATCAAAAATTTAGCATCTCTTCAAACAGCCAGCATTGTTCTTTCTTCCATAAATATAAGAAAAAGGTGGGCAATCTTTTTTCAGTGCAGGAAGAATCTATTAGAAGAAAACAAAGGATTGCAGTTCCTTCAACAGCTATAAATAAAAGTAAATAGTGGATCTGAACGGAAGCAAACAGAAGTGAATAGGCAAATAAGTACAGACAGAAAGAAAAAAGAAAAAGAAAGAAAGAAAATAAGAAACTGTTAAAGTGATCAAGAGAAATTGTTAAAAAGAATATTCAAAATGGTAGTGAAAAGAGAGAGTAAGAATGAAAGTTCAAACAGATGAAGAAGAAAAAGGAAAATAGAGTGAGAAGGAGAAGAGTTAACTTAATATATAAAGAGAAAGGAGAAAGAGACAGAGACAGAGACAGTGGGAGAAAAATAAAATAAATTTGGAAAGGGTTAAGTTGAGATGGTAATAATGATGAGTAAACAAGAAAGAGAATGTGATAAAGAAGTGGAAAGAAAAAGTGAGTTAAAAAGAAAAAGAGTGGGAAGGAAGATAAAGGAGAAAAAGAAAGAGAAAGAAAAAGAGATGATGAAGCAAAAGGGGAGAATTTCAGGCCGATCTACCTCATCAGACAAGTGACCTCGTGGTTTCGATTCTGCTGTAGGAGGAAGAGTACTACAATCCATTATCTGTCAAAGTCTAGACATGTTCATCTATAACAGAGAACATTTCAGTTCCGTCTAACAACCTCCCCTGCTCAGAGATTCTACAAAGCGATGTTTTATGTTCAGAATTCTTTTTGCATTTTTGGAACTAAAAGACTTCAAAAAAAATAAAACTGTAGTCCACAGAAGATTTTCTGAGTTTGTTTAATTTTTGTAAAACTTTTGAGTTTTTGTTTATAGAAGTTTAACACTTCTAGAAAAATTACATGAAGAATAAAAGTGATAAATTATTAGAAGTAAACAAATTGAGTAAAATTCTAAGTAAATTGTTATTGATATTCCTTGAACTTTTAAATTATTTTGTCTCTAATTTTCATTGAAATAAGAGTAACAATACAAGTTTGAACAGCTTGTGGAATATTATATGGCTTTAGTTAAGGTTAAAATACTCAATTTTGAAAGTGACCCAAGAATATATATTACTATGCCTATAAGGAACAAAGTATTTCAGAGGTACATGTTATTTTAAACTTTACTAGGTGTGTTCAGAAATTATTGACACTGACAGAAATGAACACTGAAAATGGAAAGTACATTTTCTTCAAAATATTCCACTTGACATTCAATAAAATTATTCCCAGGTGTTTTCTATTGGTGGAAGCATCTATGAAATTCCTCCTTTTTTATGGTGTTCTATCATATTTCTTTGTCTATCTTCCAACACCTCAAACTTTATCATTGTAATGAATTTTCAGCTTAGTGAACAAGGAAAAGTTGAAAAAAGTTAGGTCTGTTGAGTATGTAGAGTGCTACACTTATACAATCCTGTGTTTCACTAAAGACTGTTGTTCGAAAAGTATCAAGACTGGCTTTATAATTTTGTTTCAAGATGGCAATAACTCATATTGATGAAATCTAGATTTCTAAACACAATCATTTTATCATAAAAGTTTCTCAATTGTGCTCATATTTCATTTGGATTTGAAATTTGAAATTTAAGATAAAAAACATATAGTTTCAGTCTCAATTCTTTTTAATCACACCTTATGCATTTATAGGTTAAAATCAATCATGGCACAAGGCCAGATTTATGGAGTATTGAGTTCAATGCAAAAAGCAGTTATATAAGAGACTAGAAAACTATCCATTGCTTTATGACAGGTTTTCCCTAAATTCTAGTTGATTCACTTTGGGATGACAAGACTTCTGACAATCAATTCTGACAAACATAACTTTATATAACAGGACCTCTGAAAGGAATTTTATAATCATGTGCACAAAATTTCTTCTTCTTCTCCCCCATCTCCCTTTTCCATTAGTCACCTGGCACTACATAATATTCTGAATCATAATATCAGTGAATTATGGATATATACAAGAACACTCTGAAAGTAAACCTTCCTATTAATCTCTAGAGAAACTACAACAAATACAGAGAGTACAATAACATTGTTGAACTGAGACAAGTGTCAGGTTCAAAATGCTTTTTTTCCCTATGGTCACCACCATTGGCTATGCATTTTTGCCAATGATGAAGAAAACCTTGCATGTCATGCACATGGGAGAGTTGCTCTGAAAGTAATTCCTTCTATTTCATTAAATTGTCCAACAAGATCAGAGGCAAATATTATTGGTATGGCACTAGAGGTTGAACCTTCTCACCATAATTATTACCTTGTTACAAATAGCTATTGAATGGCAATCTGGCAAAATGGCATTTGACATGAAAGCAGAGGTATGTCATTAAATTCCTTTAAGTGGGAAAAATTATACCCTTTAAAATTTGTTGTTGCATGCAGATTTCTTTTCAAGAATCAAACAATGCATAGGAGCACAGTTTGGTGATTGATGATACATTTCAGCACTGATGCATAACAAGTCACATCATTATAACTGCGTCAACCCACAAAATAACGAATGCTTTGATCGACTCATTTGTGTAAATCAGGCAAACGAGAGGTGATCTATGCAGAAAATATTTCCCTGACAATAATGGTGACACTTGTAATGTAATGGTTACTGCAGTAGGAAATGGACATGATGACCTAAATTTAAAACCTGAACAAGGCTGTTTGCATTTCAAGTAGTGCTAATATCTTTAGGAAAAGTATGAATCCTACTATTCTCTCCCCAGATAAGGCTTAATAGTAAGGCAGACTGGGCTCTTTATCTTTGGTATAGCAACCAGTTTAAGACATGGAAAATTCTGAATTCAAACCTGTTAAACCCCACTTAAAATGGACCTTGCGCTACATCCTGCTCTAATTGAGAGGTTGGATAATTATATATTATAACATAATTGCAGCAGTGGTAATTTACTAATCTTTTTGCTTAGGTGTGGCATGAGGCCATATGAAAGGGGCACCCAATGAGACTTGAACTCACTCATGTAAATTTGCTAGTTGAGCTTGCTAACCACAATTGCAGCCATGTAAAAGTGAATTTCCTATGATGATGCTGATCATTACAAATGAGACAGGTAATGATCTTGTTCAAAACTGGCAAAATTGCATAACCAATGATTATGACTATGGGGAAGAAAATAATATGATATTGCTGAAAACTTGCTCTATAAAACAGTGTTTTTGTGCTACTTGTATCTATTATAATTTCTGTGAAAATGAATTGGAGACATTACTTTTGGGGTGCATCTTATAAATCTAAGTTGACTCAGACAAAAGGTGAATGATAGTCTCTGGTATATGCAAACATTTTCTGAAATCCATGAAAATACCCACCCCCAATCCCTTTAGTTTCTGGGCTCTTTTGGCTTCCAACTCCTCTCTGAACATCTAAAATTAAGTACAATGCCTACTTTAGCAACTCCCTTCTCATTGGCTCTTCATACATACATTTATTCATATTTAAGTAGATATTTGAATTGCTATCCAAAATCAAAATTAGTCATAATCGAAAATAGTATTCTGTCTAAATCAAACAACTTGATAAGAAGAAAAAGTGCTTCCTCTTTTAACATGAACTCTGACAATATCAACTCTAAACAGAATAGCAAAGTTCCTGTCACTACTTTTCTAAGAGAAATGGAGTTTACGATAGCTTTGAGTGTTCATCATAAGAATTCTCCTTATCATCTTTAATGGAAAGAGTTTGCCATTCCTTCTGAGTGAAACATCTTATCTTATTGCCTTCCAGTCTATCATAATAGACTTCATAAAATATCTGTGGTTTAATCAAAATGAAAAGAGAGAAAGATAGAGTAGACAGTTTCTCAACAGAAGCAAGAATCATTGATTCACAGTAAGAAAACCAAACTAAAACGAGCCCTAACTACAATCTTGTGAGTTTTTTCAGAACAAATGGTTCCGTGATAAATGATAGCAGAAAGTTTCCGACAGACAAGAACTTGACAGAAAGACATACCATAGATTTAGGAAAAAAAAAATTAAAGGTTGATTTACAAGTTGGTGCTGTGTGGTTGCTGATCATTGTTCTTCAAGATTAGGATGCCACTCTCTTATGAAATCTATTCTTTCTGTTCTGGATTACTAATCCATACTCTCAAGTATAAAAGAAGGTATTCGTGGTTATCGTTGTAGCTAATGTTCAGACCTTGGATGAGGCTGTTTGCTTTTCACATAGTGTTAGTATCTTTGGAAAAGATATACATCCATAGTAATATTGATCAAAGACTTAATTATCAATATTACCTTCATAATTAGTGAAAAAGTATGAAAAACATGGTTAAAACTGATTCCTTTTCCTGATCTTTTTTCTTACTTTGATGACTTAAAAAACATCTTTCTGATACACAAATAGATACTTGTGTCTTTTTAAGAAGGTCATGAGAGTGCAAAGGTCACTAGAACGCAAATGAACAAATGTGTAGAAGACTTAGGAATAATGTTTAGACAAAATTTATTAATTTATCTATCATACAGTTATTCTATTTCATTATGTTATCTAAAAATTTGAATTCATTTCAGCAAGAGAGTTTGTACTTTAATATGCATGTGTGTGTGTGTGTATGTGTATGTGTGTCTGAAAAGTTTCCATGTTGAAATGGCCCTTAAAAATTCGATTTCTCCTAGAATGTTTCAGTGGTTATAGATTATTTTTGGCAGACAACCTTTTGTCATTGTCAGCATTAATGATAACTCTTTCCTTTGACTCACACTGAAAAGAAAACATGTTTCCTATGCATTACACAGTACTTTCTTTAACATTTCAGAAATGCCATGCTAATACCATTAACCATGATAATTTTGGTCAAAAGAATTTTCATACTGTTACATCTCTTGACAGATATCTGTGAGTTTGTATGACTGAAAACATAAAAACCAAGTAGTTGAAATTAAAAATATATTCAGATAACATTGTTCATTTAGACAACTTCATCATGAATTTGTAGACACAATTGCCATGGAAACAGATGCTGAACAAGATTTTTTTTTGAGATTTTAAAATATAAAATTTGAAAATAATTTTGGGTGAAATTGAATGAATAAAACATATGAATAATTGTTAACTTCAACAAATGAATTATCCTTTTTCTATATTCATATTTCTTAACCCTTTTGTTGGGCTTCATTGTAGGAATCATTTATCATTTGTGAGCCTAAAAATTGATATTGTAATACAAACAGATCTATCCATCACTGACTGAAATGCCATCAAATGGATTGGAATATTTTGCCTTTTGTGTCATTAATAAAGGAAGAACATCAGTTTTGCTGTTGTTTTAAAATAGCTGGATGCTGTCCAAATCTAAATTTGTTGAGCAAGAACAATGGCCAGTCTATCATGTTCAATGAGGTTAGTATATATTTGGGCATAGATATTTATATGAAATAGGATGAATCTATATTTGATGCTCAGTTTGCATTGATATTATTAACCCCTGGATTATATTATGGGTCATCAAAGACAAAACATTTATTTTATAAATTCTACACTTCTTAAAATGTGAACAGTGGATTACAAATGAACTCCTGGCTATAGAAATTTAAAGAAATAATCAAGTAAATTGATGTTTTCTGTAACCAGTGAGGGATAATTTCCAATCATAGCATCCCTCAGGGTAATCAGGGTTATTTGATAGTGCCTGTCTCGTCTCCACGTAACATGTCACAGATTGTACTGGGTTACATGGTACAACCTTATCCTGGAATGAATATCAGAATAATAAATAGTTGGAATTTTTGTAAAGGGAATAATTTTTGGATACTTGTAGAATTGCAAGTAGAATAAGAAAATGACCCGAAGAGACTTGCTGTCATTCAGACTTCAATGAAAAACTACAAGTTAAAACTGGTGTGAAAAACTTGCAAGAAGTGAAAACTATCATGAAAAACTCGACAAGAGAAATAAATAATGGCAGATCTACAGAGTTTTCAGTTTTTTATCAGTCCTCTGGAATGTATTCATTTTTCACTCTCAGAGTTCATTCCAATTTTTGAATAAAGACATGGAGGATTTTTTCCTTCCTTTTATTTATATGATCTCCATGTTATTGAGATAGTTGTTGCTCTGATAGCTCAATTATTAGACCAGCTGAAATGAAAAAAATATCTGTCAAAGATTGCTAATGGCTGGGCAGATACTTTCCTTGCTTTTAACCTTGACTCATATGACACAACAATTTTCTTAAATAGTTTGTTATTAACATCAACTACAGAAGTAGTAGCAGAAAAAGCTGCAGTTCTGAAGGAATAATACTTCAAGAACTGATAGTTGGTCATTTTGGAGATGGAGAAATTTAATTTCCTTTTTTTTCCTAATTGTCAATTAATTATTTGACTCATATTCAGCAGGTTTATTTAAGGTTTTGAAGAGAGTTGGGTGTTTTGAATGATTATCTATGGGATCTTCTTCAACCAATGAGAATATAATAAATCATTGAAGAAAGTAATCAGTCCTATTTTAGATCCTGACAATAAAGAATGAATTAAATGGAATTAATGAGGATTCCTTAAAAAAAGGTTTTTGTCAAATGTTTCAGGGAAGATTCCTGAGGTTTCATTTCTATACTTTATAATACAAGGCTGGTAAAACCCATTTCCAAATTAGTATACAAAATTAAAGGGTAACTTATAGTGTAATGGATAAAAATCTAATGTTTTAGATCATTATTTCTGTAATGAGTTCAATTCTTTCATTGGATACCTTATATTCATGACCTTGTGTTAGACTTAGATGAGTTTATCAAATACTCATACAAATTAGGGGAGCATTATCTTCCATAATTATTTGCATATAATAAGCACTATTTTTCCAGATTTTCATGAAAAAAGTCAAGGGTGCACATTATATATAAGAATTATATGATTAACTTTTTCTGAGCCTATGCCTCACCATATTTGGGAAGAGATGAATGAAAGTAAATTATATCAATAGTCCAAACTAATGTGTTTTATGCAGTTACAAAGCAATGTCTACTGAAATCTGTGTTTGTTTATAATTTTGTTTCTCCTGACATGAGTTTATTTTTGCTGCAATCTTACTGCATTTTTATGTAAACACGACTGTGTGTTTGCTTTAAATACTGTGTAAATTTTGTGTTTTAAGATTTAATGAAAACTATATAAATTTATTCTTATTTTTAGTCTGAACAAAGAGATAAAAAGTTGAACAAATGGTAAATTTTGGTTAAATTTAGCTGTTATAGGTTTTTAAAAATCAGTGAGTATTATGTGAGAATTTTTTCCTCCAGAATTTTGCAGTCAATAGTTAGGGGTGTGTTATTCATGAATTCACGCTATACACAAATGATTACGGTATTTAATTTAAAAGTTTGAATTATTATGCCAATGTTGTCAAATTTACCCTCCTTTCCAGTCTTTCTATTGTCACAATTGCAATATTTTCTGACTTTAAACTAATCTCTTTTTTTTTTTTTTTTAAATTTTTTTTTTTAACTAAGTTAAAACTTAAAACTTAAACCAAAATTACCGCCCCCGCTTTTTTTTTTGCGTACACATGGGAAGCAGCATGATGTACGTAAAGGTATTTGAATAAACCCATGGACGACCAAACACAATACCTAAACGGGTCCTGGACGTGAGTTTGACGTCTTTACGCTCAGGATCGTTAGTTTGATCGGGGAACTACTGCTGCTCCTCTATAAGAGTGGCTTCTATAGAAGAGAATTAAACAGCCATCGAAAGATAACCATGACCCACACTCAAACCACATACACAAACCGCATCGCTCTTCGCGCGGGTAAAAAAGGGGCGCGTCCTGCTACAGAGCTCAAACAATCAAAACTACTAAAATGCAAGCAAACACTACAAATAGCCACATTTAACGTAAAAACCTTAAATAGAATAGGACAACTCCCAGAGCTAATCGCATCGGCCGAAGAACATAAGATAGACATAATATGCATACAAGAACACAGATACACGCACACCAAAGATATCAAATATCACGAAACTGGCAATGGCTGGTCGCTCGCCACTATATCCGCATGGAAAAACTCTGTCAACGCCGCAGTAGGAGGGGTAGGATTACTTATAGGACCTAGAGCATTAAAAACGCTTAATAGCGTTGAGAAAATACAACCTAGAATGATGGCAGCTACATTTAACGGAAACCCCAGAGCAACAATCATCTCATGCTACAGCCGCACCAATGTTAGTGAAGAAACTGAACTAGTCACCTTCTACGATGAGTTATCCTCATTAGTGCGTAGCATCCCGAAACACAACATGTTAGTCATTGGCGGAGACATGAATGCCCAAATCGGGAAAAACGGAAACAACAAATACAGCCTCCACAACACGTCAAATAGGAATGGGCAACATCTAACAGATTTCATGATAGAAAATAGATTAGCATGCCTCAATACAAACTACCAAAAAAGAGAGGGCAAACTATGGACATACACGTACGCAAACAATACTAAAGCTCAGATAGACTACGTCCTTATAAACAAGAAATGGAAAAATAGTGCACTGAATTGCGAGGCATACTCCTCTTTTGAGGGTGTGTCCACCGATCACCGAATAGTCATGGCGAAAATACGGTTAAGCCTACGAAAAAACGCCAAACGATCAGCGACCACCAAACACTATGACTGGGCCCTATTAAACAACAAAGATATAAGAGATAAATACGTATTAGAATTAAGAAACAGATTCGAAACACTACAAGAAAAGACGGAAAAAAGTACACCAAACGACGAATACGAAAATTTCGTCAATGCACACCTCGAGGCAGCAGCAAAATACATTCCAACAAAACTTAAAACTAAATATAGAGTCCCATGGGAAACTTTAGCGGTGAGAGAAAAACGTGCACTAGTGAAAACAGCCTCCAAAAACTCTCGAAAAAACCCAACAAACACAAATGCCTTAAAACTAAAAACGGCACAATATCAATTAGCAGGCATGTATATAAAGGAACAGACAGAATACATTCAAAATCAGATAGATAAGATTAGAGACTCGGTGGAAGATAGACAATCTAGAATAGCCTGGCAAACAATAAACGAAGTGAGCAGAAGAAAGAACACAGCCAAAGCAAAACTTAAAGCAGCAAACCAAAAAGAAAGAATAAAACTGTGGAAACAGCACTTCGAAAACTTACTTGGAAACCCACCAAAAATAACGCATGAACCAATCACCAGAATAATTAGCAAACAATTAGACATTAAACTAGGACCGTTCACACAAGAAGAACTCGACTCGGTTCTCAGAAAAAATAAAAATAGGAAAGCTGCACGGCTGGACGAAATTCCCCCGGAAGTATGGAAGACCAGACAATTCGACGACATACTGCTCCGACACTGCAACGCAGTATACAATCAAAATCCGATAGATAGATGAATGAAGGGATGCATACTCTCCTTCCCTAAAAAGGGGGACCTCGGATTAGCCAAAAACTACCGAGGCATAACACTTACATCCATAGCTGCCAAAATCTACAATACCCTACTACGAAACCGAATAGAACCCAAAATCGACAACATACTTAGAAAAAACCAAAATGGCTTCCGAAGAAATAGATCCACAACCTCACAAATATTAACCATCCGCAGAATCCTTGAAGGCGTACGGGCAAAGAACCTACAAGCGACATTAATATTTGTCGACTTTACCAAGGCTTTCGACTCCATTCACAGAGGAAAGATGGAACAAATCCTACTAGCGTACGGCATACCCAAAGAAACCGTAGCGGCAATAACGATTCTCTATAGAAACACTAAAGTAAAAGTACGATCACCGGATGGAGACACAGAATACTTTGACATTGTAGCAGGAGTACTACAAGGGGACACGCTGGCCCCGTACCTCTTTATCATTTGTCTAGAGTACGTACTTAGAACATCGATTGACAAAATCAAAGAGAATGGCTTCGAACTGACGAAGAAAAGAAGCAGAAGATACCCCGCAACAACAATTACCGATGCCGACTACGCCGATGACATAGCGATACTGGCAAATACACCTGACCAAGCCGAAACACTTCCGCATAGTTTGGAACGAGCAGCAGCAAGCATAGGCCTCTATGTTAATGCACACAAAACGGAATATATGTGCTATAACCAAACGGGGGACATCTCCACTCTAGAAGGAACCCCTCTTAAACTAGTAGACAAATTCACGTACCTAGGAAGCAGCGTCAAATCAACCGAAAAGGACATCGAAACGAGGTTACCGAAAGCATGGACAGCTATCAATAGGCAATCGATTATATGGAAATCAGACCTAACCGATAAAATGAAACGCAGTTTCTTCCAGGCAGCGGTCACATCAGTACTGCTATATGGATGCACTACATGGACGCTAACAAAACGACTGGAGAAGAAGCTAGATGGCAATTACACAAGAATGCTGCGTGCAATCCTGAACAAGTCCTGGCAGCAACACCCCACAAGACACCAACTGTACGGCCACCTGCCCCCTATCACGAAAACTATCCAAGTTAGACGAACCAGACATGCAGGACACTGCTGGAGAAGCAGAGATGAACTCATAAGAGATGTACTCTTATGGATCCCCACACATGGCCGCGCAAAAGCAGGATGACCAGCTCGAACGTACATTCAGCAGCTATGTGAGGATACAGGATGTTGTCCTGAAGACCTACCTAGGGCGATGAACGATAGGGAGGAGTGGCGAGAGAGGATCAGGGATATCCGTGCTACCAGCGCGATATGATGATGATGATGATGATTAAACTTATCTCATTGCCTAATTTGGACATGGGGGGGGGACTCAACACATATAGCATGTCATAGGCTAGATTAGCCAGGCAGAGCCAATTCCTCTCCAGGTTTGATCGGAATTCAGACTTTACTTTCTCCTAGATTGGTTGCCCTATCAAGCTGAAAGAGCTCAATAATTTGCAAAGCTTTTTGAGGAATATAGTTTTTATTTGCTTTTCAAGTCATTCAGGTCTTTCTTTAATTTTTGGATCATTTCACTTGCTCAAATGATAAAGATATCATAAAATCACTTGATTCTGTATTTTTTTGTCAATCAACTCAGAACAAATCTTTTTCTGAGGGTTTTACTTCTTTGCAGGAGATAGCATATTTTAAACTCTGCTTGCAGGGAAAAAATTGTATCTAAATTCAAGTATTTTATGTTTGTTGCTCTAATAAAAGTTTCTCTATGAGGTGCCATTTTTGCTGAGTTATTGTTACATAAAAACAAATTTGGAAGTGCTCTTAGCATAATGCTTAAGATCAAAGGAAAGTGAATCCTGGGTAATATTGTTTGCATTTATCTTAAAACTAATGCCCTTGGGAAAGGCATTCATCCATTTCTTCTCTCATTAGTTATGGGTAAATAGTAGGGCAGACTAAATTCTCTCGCTTTGGTATAGCAACCAGACTAGAAGAAAGAAAACATTGAATTCAAACCAGCTTTACCCAGCAAAAAAATCTACCTTTTGTCATAATCTGCATATAATGGAAAGTTTGTGTAAATATATGAATAGAAACATACTTACATGTTTGTATAAAATATAGAATAACAAGATCAAATCAGTAATAATTTTGGAATCAACAAATAAACATTTGTTTTTGTCATACGCTTGTAGCGGGTTAGTATATCTTGAACAGTTTTGAAGAAAGAGATTTTATGAAGAGAATATTACTATTTGATTCCTGGTGCACCTTTTTTTATTTCTGCCAGAAGACAAAACAGTGAACATTGTGCTGGTTACATTAGGCATTGTGTTAGTAATACTAAACCACTGATTTGTTTCTCTGTTCTCATCTTAAAACAACAGCATTACCTTTATTATAAGATATGCAGTGATAGAACCAACAGATTTTGAAAGATATCTGTCAATTTTCCTTGCTGTTTTGGATGTTTTTCAAAATTTTATTAACTTTCTTTTCTTTTCATGAAGCACTGACATTTCTGACAACAAAATGCCACCTGGTAGCTGACAGTCGACAACTGGTTTCTTTTCCAGGGTCAGGAAATAGAGAGTCAAGCAGGAGAGAGTCAGGGGGGGATGATGAGATTTATCTTTGCAGGTTGGCTTTGCATTATACAGCCAGCATGTCATAGATGATCATTTGTAGAAAATCTATTTTATATTTTTGTTGCAATCAGAATACTTTTCTTGGAGGAGATGTTATTTTCTATCAGATCATATGACCTCAAAATACATGAAAAAAATGAGCAATCTCATAAAAAATGTTATTGTATTATAATCGTATATTTTGGTATTAATTTTGTTTTTCTATTGTTAACTGTTATTAATTATCTGTGTAATATTTTGACCTTCGACCCGGCCCAAAAATACTATTCCAAGGTGATACACCGGAAGGAAGTGACATATTCCAATGGCCAGTAATCGAAAGAGATCGTGTGGGCGGATTAAGGCTTATGATATGGGACAAGGTGAAGGTCCCATTGTGCCACTAACAGTGATGCACCGGAAGAGAGTAACCTCTGAACTGCATGACAGTTATTTCCGCTTGATGACGATTAAACATCCGATTTCAAAGATCCAGTAGGCGATCGTGTAGGCGTTGAATTATTATTTAACTCAGTTGAGTTTGGGGTGCCAAAGCAGTTGCCAGCAGACTCCCAGACAGCTAGAGACCAGATGTGGTAGTGAAAGCAACACCCGACCGAGGGGGCCCTCGGAAAAGCCCCGATGGAGTGGACCCCAAGACCTCTGGTTGAGCATCTAAGAGAACAAGAAAGACACAACGTGACGGTCATAACAGTGGGGTCAAAATATGAAGTTTATGTTCGGTCTCCAGCACCCTCTCACATGCAAACCTTGAGTAACCCTTTTCAAACCTTGCAATAAAGTGAGAGGTAAATATATTTCTAAAGAAGTCTTCCTACGTCCTTTATTCGTGCGTCTGTCGTTTATCATTGCGTCGGTATGTATCCAGTATATATATGTATGCAACGTATATTAATTTGGTGCTTGTGCCAGGCGAGTTCTTCAAGGACTCAGAATGAACCTAGTAACCGTAAACTGCAGTTTTAAGCATCACAACACGACAGCAACGAAGAGGACAAAGAAGGATGCTGGAATGGAAAGAAGTAAAAAGAAAAAACAAGAACAAACTAGCAAAAAAAAAAAAAAAAGGAAGGAAAAGGAACCGACCGACGCGGAAAGAACAGAAAAAAAAGAACAAAGAAAAATGCTGGAATTGAAAGAAGTAAAACGAAAAAAAAACAAAAAAACAAGAACAAACCAGCAACAGAAAAGAGAAAAGAAAGAAAAAAAAATTGTAAGTAGATTGCAGCATTCATGTAACTTCTATCTCTCTCTGTTATTTAAATTGGGTAAAATAGTGAAAGATTTGTTTTAATGACAAGGGCCTTTCTAGAAGCATAAAATTGGAAATAATTCTTTTTTTTGAATGTGTGATCCCTAGATAAAAATTGAAATTACTGCTATGTGTAATATTGTATCGAAGTGAGGGAGGAAAAAAGAAGGGGACAAAGATGGCTATGGGACAGTTGATGTCCGTTTTTTGATAGACAGCTTATCGTAAACAATAAATTTTATGAATGGGGATTTTTTTTATCGCAAATAGGTCTTTGTGAGTAAAAAATTCGTTGTAGCTTTTCATTGGTCCAGACAAGTGGTGATTGAAAATTAGAATTTCAGTCCAAGATTTGGAATCCCGCATATCAGTAGTTAAGATCTTTTGGGTCAGGTTTTCATGTTTGGAACTTGTGGATTGGAAATGAGAATTTTAATCCGAGAAATGTAATCCTGGGAGCATCAATGGGTTTGTCCCAAAATTTCGCACATTGGTGGTTTGAATAATGCGCATATAATTTTTCGATATTTATGAAGTTGGGAGTGTCGATATTTTCGGCGCTGGTAGAATCAGGCCGGTTGTTTTGCTGTGGAAATTGTTGATATCAATTATTGAAGACATAGGTATTGTCTTGAAAATGGTCTTGCCGTGGAGGCAGAGTAACTAAGAGACAGATGTTTTTTGTGTCTGACGAGGCAGAGGGGTATTTTGTGAGTTCCCCCTGGAGTGAAGCTTTGAAATTGTTATTGGGGAAGATATTTTGAAACAGGGTTTTGGATGTAATAAAGAGATGCGCAGAATTTTGACGGAACCAAGTGTGGCGAAGATTCGCAGATTTGGAAGTATTTTGAATTGGGAAATGTTGGCAGAATTTATAAAAGTTTGGGTTGTTTAGAAAAAAAAAAGTGATATTTTGTGAAAAGAAAAAAAAGAAGAAAAATGCTCGTAAGCTATTGAAAAAGTTGTATTATAAATCAGGCTTAATTTATGGTACTATAGACTGAAATTGAATAAACTGGGAGGCGGACCTATAGTTATCGTGTTAAGGTAAAGACAGAGAGGTAGATATGAGGTTGAAAAAAAAAGGGACATTGAATGAGCAATTTATTATGAAAAAAAAATGAAAAAAAAAAGAAAAAATGAAAACAAAAACAAAAACGTACAGGACAATAGAAAAAAGACGGAAAGAAAAAAAAAAGAAAGAGAAGAAACTTGAACATTGTTGAACACAGCATATGAAAAAAAGAAAGAAAGAAAGAACAGACATTTTTAGTAAAATAGACAGTACATCACTACATAGATTAAAAAAAAGAAGAAAAGAAAACTGAACATTTTTGAACTGTGATTGTAAGATTGTTTTGACTTGTTGTAAAGTGAAACTTTTTGAGTTTGTTTGAGTTTAAAGGCGACATTAGAATTTTTTTTTTCCTGTTCATATTATGAAATTTGACGAAAACCATTAACAGAGGATTTGATACTAGGTTTACTAATATTTGTAATTATATTGATTCTAAAATTTTTTTTTTAGAATTTGGGGTTTTCGTGGAATAGGAAATATTTTTTTTTTTTGGTTTCTGTTTTTGAGGAAATCGTGGGCTGACGTGAGAGTAGGACAGACATTCATTCAAGTGGATTTGCAGATTGTCGTTGAAAGCAATTCTATCGAAGAATTCGCCGGCCCATGAAGCTGTTCTATTTTTTAGTTTGGAGTTCCGAGGATGGAATAAAAGAAAAAAGGCGTGGCCTACTCCAAAATTTTGTGGATGATGTCTATGTCTTTCAGTCACGATGGTGTTTTGGATTCGTGTGTGATTTGGCAAAGTGAAACGAATCTGGGAAAGGCGAGGTGCCAATATATTGGTAGCCACGCGGGTTCCTGATTAAATTGAAAAGAAACCCGGCGCTGGTTTTATCAGGTAAAGCATGTTTCCTCAAGGGCTTGCAAACCAATGGGCATGGAAACCGAAACTTAATAAAAAAAATGGGTAACACATTGCTAATTAGTATTTTGCGTGGACTATTTTAGGTGGTTTACAGTATGCGTGCCAGATTGTGATACATTCGGATGTATTGTGATACTTTGTTTTGGGCCATGATTTTTGTGGATTTTTGTGGAATGCTTTGGGCCTTGAAGATATTGTGTTTTAGTTTATGAAATTCTCCGGTTACTCCAGGTAGGAACCTGTTGAGCAAAGAACTGGAGTGTGGTCATGAGGAATCCAGGCGAAATGTATTGCTGGAATGACCAGGGTCACTAAGTTTGTGACCAGGATATGGGACCAGAGTATGGTCCTTTTAGGGTTTTGAAATTTCTTCAAGGAATTATGGAGGGCCCGCTGTGTTGAGAAGATAAAAAATGCATCTGTATGGTACCTTGATGCACGCATGTCAAGATGGCCAACCACGCAAAGATAGTAAGAGAAATTTAGATAATAATTAGCCGGGCAAGTGTTACATAGAGAGAAGGTCGCCCTCTAAGTAAGATTTTGTTTGCTGTAGTTCAAGTGATTCTTTTTTATGTTTTCAGCCATTATTGTCCTTTGTAAATTATTTTGTAAAATATGTGTGAGGTTAATGGAGACGAACGTGAAGAAAATTCCACACGTGGAATTTTGAAAAATAATTAACGGATGAATGTAATATTTTGACCTTCGACCCGGCCCAAAAATACTATTCCAAGGTGATACACCGGAAGGAAGTGACATATTCCAGTGGCCAGTAATCAAAAGAGATCGCGTGGGCGGATTAAGGCTAATGATATGGGACAAGGTGAAGGTCCCATTGTGCCACTAACAGTGATGCACCGGAAGAGAGTAGCCTCTGAACTGCATGACAGTTATTTCCGCTTGATGACGATTAAACATCCGATTTCAAAGATCCAGTAGGCGATCGTGTAGGCGTTGAATTATTATTTAACTCAGTTGAGTTTGGGGTGCCAAAGCAGTTGCCAGCAGACTCCCAGACAGCTAGAGACCAGATGTGGTAGTGAAAGCAACACCCGACCGAGGGGGCCCTCGGAAAAGCCCCGATGGAGTGGACCCCAAGACCTCTGGTTGAGCATCTAAGAGAATAAGAAAGACACAACGTGACGGCCATAACAGTGGGGTCAAAATATGAAGTTTATGTTCGGTCTCCAGCACCCTCTCACATGCAAACCTTGAGTAACCCTTTTCAAACCTTGCAATAAAGTGAGAGGTAAATATATTTCTAAAGAAGTCTTCCTGCGTCCTTTATTCGTGCGTCTGTCGTTTATCATGCGTCTGTTATCATTGCGTCGGTATGTATCCAATATATATATGTATGCAACATCTGCTCAATTAGCTAATGGTTATCACTAGTACTGGCTATTGTTGAATATGTAGTTCAATATCTGAAAACCTTATCAATATGAATTGATATTTCTAAAGAAATAGCAAATGAAACCCTTTGACAGAGGATAACAGTTACCAAGCAAAAAGTATATGGTTGACCAGTCTAATCATAAGCACTTCTAAAAATATGAGCATGACATATATATATATATATATGTGTGTGTGTGTGTATGTGTGTGTGTATGTATGTATGTATATGTACAATACCATGGAAAAGTCTTTGGGCATTTTAAACTATTGTAAATCTACTAATTGCCAACTTACAAGTGGATCTTTTCCTCTCATTCAGAATCCCGACTACAAAATATAATTATTAGGCCATCCAACAGGGCCAATGTTTTATCAGTAAACGACACAATGCAAAACATTTACTCATAAGTTGGCAATCTGTAGAAATTTACAATTGTTTAAAGTGGCCAAAGACTTTTAAACAGTACTTATATAAATGGGGGTAGGTTCTCTTTGCTAGTCTACTGGACTGTGAGATTGCAGTAAATGAATTTAAACCTCTGTAATACTATTAAGTTCACTTTCAGACAAATACTTCACCTAAGTTAAATAGTACAACTATAGTTTTCTGCATTAAATAACCTATGTAGGTTGATATGCCATTAATTAAAGAAACAATATATATATATATATATATATATATATATATATATATATATATATATATATATATATGATAATGTTCAAGGATGATGTGTTTGAAATTATACATAGAAGATATGGGAAGTTTTATATCATTCTATTGGAGTGCTCAATGTAGGGTTATTAATAGTTATTAATATATAAGAATATATACAGAAAAACTCACACACAGAGCAAATATATCTGTAATAACAAAGAAAATTCAAAGGATAGATATTATACCATTATATATATATATATATATATATATATATATATATATATATATATATATATATATATATATATATATATATGTATGTATGTATGTATGCTTATATAATTAATGTTTCTGTTTGTAGCAGTAGAGTTCTTTTATTGACAATACTGTTTGTTGACATGTCTAAAGATAGATATAGATAGAACATCACCTCCACATCTTCTTCCACAAAATCTTCTTCTTCACACAAACAGAATTACGCCAGGACTGTATTTCTGCATTTCCCGAATAAAATCCCAGAACTAATTATTAAGTTTAATTTTTGCAGATTTGTGTGCTGAACTGACCTTAGCTGCAATAAATACATGAAAACAGAAATTATTTTGGGAATGGCACCTTCAAGATTTGTACTCATTGTATCTTTCTGATGTGCCATTCTGTTGCTGCCATGAGGTACACATATGAGTTAATGTGGGTAGGGAACCTTGGCTTGTAAAGATTTTGTAAGAGTTCAATTTGTTCTTTCAAAAAGAAAAACTAAATAAATAATCAATAGACAGTTGAGATCAGGAAAAGTTGAACAAGTACATTTGCCTTTAAGTACATTTCAAATTTTTACTGCAACATGAAATTTCAGTTTGCTTATATTGGGATGCGGCTGATTGCCTAGATTCCCAGAAGAAATTCTACATTTGAAAATCATATTAAGTCAGAGGAAAATTTGGAAGCAGTGAATCATAGAAAAATTTCAAGAAAAATCTTTTAAAAGTGGCATCAGATAAAATTCTATCAATCAATCCATTTACTTTCTAATTTTGTTGTCTCTCAGCTTTTTTGCATTTTTCTTCTCAACTTTTTACTCTACATTTCGTGTCTTTCTGTACACATTTTCAGCCTGTTTCCTTTTCACTGATATTTCTATTTCAATCCATTATGTTCAGCCTGTTTTCTTTTCCCTGATCTTATGATCTCAATCATTTATTTTCAAACTGTTCTTCAGTTGACCTCTTTCTCACTAATAGTTTTTTTTCTTTTAATATCTAATCAAGTAAACTAAAAAATGTGTTTATTCATGTAGTTTGTTATTTTAAAATGTTCTAAATTGTTATTTTTTGTTTGCAATGAAGAAATTAATTTCAAACTTGTCTGCTTTGATAATTGTTTTGCTAATTAAAACAATGAAAGTTTAAAATGAGAATTAAAAAATAAAATTCATATTTGCAATTGTTTATTTATCGTCCATTAACAAAAATACTGAAGCCAAGAAATAAAAGCAACAACTGAATGTATGATTACAAATTTGTTTTGCACCTTCAAATATTTACAAGTGTAACAGACCATTAATTAGCATATACCTGAAGAATACTTCCTGATTTTAACATTTATCCAGAATAGAATATATTTTCTTCTGGAATTATCATGAATACTGCATTGCGACCAATATCTTGGGACAGATATTAAGTTTGTTTACTGAAATTTCTTATCAGTGAACAATAACCACAAAGACAAGCATGACGCAAATGGAGGAAAATCCTTTTATCAAAATGATAGCCAAAAAAGACATCTTTAGAGACAGAAGCTACAAGGAACAGTGTTGGGTAAGTAATGAGAAAATAAAAACAAAGATCAATACAGATTTTTCTCTTTTGTATCTTGCAAAAGAAAAAAAAAGAAGAAAAATCTGCTTTGTGATATGTTTCAAGTTCAATTGATGTAATTGATAAAAATAAAAGAATCTCAGCATCTATTTTTACTTTTTGATTCTAGGTTAATTTCTGTAGATAACACTTCCAAGAAAATGATAAAATTCTGTCAATGTTTAACTCTTTTTCTTAAATGTCGCCATCATCATTTTGCTACTTTTAGAATTACACAACGTCACAAAATTTCCTTCTTGTTCCTGAATAGAAAGCGTTATTTCCCAATTGCTCAAGCCTAGAGCAAGCAGAAACGACTGACTTTTCTCTCTAAACTTTGCTTTCATGATCTGGGTAATTAAATTTTCAAATTTACCCATTTTCCAGGATGTTCAATGTAGATTCAGTGCTGAGTAGCGGTTAGAAAATATTTTGGAGTTTATCATATATCTTTGTTCATTTTTGTTTAACTTTAGCAGAAATACATGTAAATTTTGATTCATATATACTTTTATGAATATATGTAAATTTGTTCATTTTTACATAGAAAATGGGTTAATTTTTAAATTTCTTATCCAGGGCACGAAAGCAAAGTTTGAAAAAGTTAATAACCATTTTATATTCTTTTAAAACATAAGCAATTAAGAAATAATACATAATATCAAGGAACAAAATTAATGCCTCATTG
Source organism: Sepioteuthis lessoniana (assembly GCA_963585895.1). Classification (NCBI taxonomy): domain Eukaryota; kingdom Metazoa; phylum Mollusca; class Cephalopoda; order Myopsida; family Loliginidae; genus Sepioteuthis; species Sepioteuthis lessoniana. The sequence goes on from CAUZXS010004841.1 coordinate 57,596, forward strand.
TGTAATTATGTGACAGCAAATGACAGATGGGTTAGGTAAATATATATATATATATATATATATATATATATATATGTATATATTTACCTATGCTCCCCCATGGGGGTTGAGCTCTCTGGCGTAATGCAAAGCTCTTCGAAAGAAGTGAGCACTCTGGTAGCCGATAGGGTATAAAAAAATGTAAACAAAGGCTGCTGCCGCTGTTTCTAAAAATAAAAATACCTTAAAATTCCCTTAGCCAACGTGGTCCGCTTGGTGGACGAGTGGTCTGAAACACAGTCTAACGTAAAGTTGGACGTGTTTCGATCCCGGCTTCGAGCGTCCTGCGTGTCTAGCCACACTGAAGAGTTCTGACAGAACGAAACAGTCTGTCTGTGGATGACTATATATATATATATATATATAGTGTAATTATTACTGAAAACAGTATCAATACTTCCACTTCAGACAATCCCTTTTAACGTTATTGGGGTGGAGAGCCACTTAAGTTGGCCAAATGTACTTTGTCTTTGAGAGCAAGATGCAATTTTAGTCCACATTACTTTAAAAAATTTGATCTTGTACGATATCCACCAAGTCACCAAAAGTGCTTCTTGTTTGATATACTCTAGCTTTAAAATTAATAAAAAAATAAACTTTTTATTAATAAAAATTTGGTTTAGAAGAATCAGGGAATAAACACACTAATGCAATATATCATGCAAAGCCAATTGTGTATAATAGTATTATAATTGTGAAACAAAAATTGATTTTTTTATTTGCAAGCTTTTTTATTTCATGGTAAAAAGTGCAATCCATCTATAAAATTTGTTGCCAAGTTCGCTGCGCCAAAAGGGTTAATGCTATAAATCTGACTGTAAATCATGTTTATTAGACATAGCATAACTATTTACTGAAACTAGAATGGCCATTACGATAAAAACTACCTCAACTGACCAAGTGAAAATTGGTACAACAAGAGTACTACTTCAAATTAGTATCACTATGCTGTGCAACAAGAATGATTCTACTATTGGTTCTACTTCCATTACTAATGTTAACAAATAATTCTGTATATCTGAATTATAAGTAGCCTTCTGCTACAATTTATAGAGCACCATCACACTCCTCCTTCACTATCAACACCCCCACCCTATCATCAGGATGATCCACCATCATCATCACTCTTCTACGTCACCCTTCCCCTCACCATCATTACCATAAGAGCCATGATTTCAAGTGGTAATGATTATTTATATTCACCAATCATAATGGATTATGGATCAGGAATCAAGCACTTTAAGATATGAAAGCCTGGAATTAGATTTTCTTCCAGGAAGGTCATTTTCTGGCTGTAGATATGAGCACATCAGGAACAGATATCTTGAAGAGTTTCCGTACAACTTCTAATGCCCTAAAAATAATGTGGAACTTGACGTCTCTTAAAATAGCTTAGCCAAGTTGATAAGACCTCTCCGGTCATTTGTTGTCCAAGTTTACTACACATTTCGAGATATTTTACTTCACTCGCCAAACTCTAAGAAACAGAAGGGAAATGATTTCATAAAGAAAGTAGACAATAGCAAAAGAAAAGAAAAAGCTAAAAAAAGAAAAATAGGTGAGAGGGGGGGGGAGGAGAAGAAATCCATAAAAACCAACTAAATGAATTTTGATATGACTTCCACCCTGACAGATGGAGCCCAGTTGGTGCAATAAATAAACACCAATTACTTTTTGCCTTTTTTCATTCTTATATTTGCTGAGTGTCTTGTCTTTCTTTTTTATTATATGCAAATATTTTGGAATAGAAAATAATAATGGTACTAAACAGTTGTGCTAACATCTTGCAGCCATGATATTCCTGGGAGGAGTACAAATGGAACTTTTACTTACTTAAGAATTTCTCTAGTTCTTGACGCCATGAAAAATAAAGGAAAAAAAAAACGGAAAACATAATACAATCTGGCAAAGCTATTCTCTGCACAGTCAAAAGAAATAATAGTTATTATTCTTTTGATAGGTTTCAGATATAGGCTGAGAAAAAGTACAAATATGCAATAATAATAATGATGATGATTAAAACAATAATAATGATGATGATAATAAATACATATGTTTGTATGTATATGTGTATTCCTCCATATATCCAATATATAGACGAACCAGACATGCAGGACACTGCTGGAGAAGCAGAGATGAACTCATAAGAGATGTACTCTTATGGATCCCCACACATGGCCGCGCAAAAGCAGGACGACCAGCACGAACGTACATTCAGCAGCTATGTGAGGATACGGGATGTTGTCCTGAAGACCTGCCTAGGGCGATGAACGATAGGGAGGAGTGGCGAGAGAGGGTCAGGGATATCCGTGCTACCAGCGCGATATGATGATGATGATGATATATATAGATGTTTAAAGTTTGGCACACGCATTTATCTATATATTAATAGGTCTTAGCGAATATATATATATATATATATATATATATATATATATTAGCAAATATATATATATATATATATATTCAGGCAAGTTTTGTTAAAGACGATGGAACACTGCTTTACAACCCGGACGTTACTATCCGTACCAGTGACAAGACCAATATTTACATTATATTCAACAAAACAGACTACAAAAAAATAATTAAAAATATACTCAACGACGAAATAGAATTTAAAAAACTCACCAAAACCTTACCGACCAACTTAAAAAACACATTAACAAAATTATCACAGCCAATAACGCAGAAATTGGATCCCTCAAACTAACAAAAATAACTGGAGATTACAAACTCGGATACATATGATAAAATAAAAACATACGAAGTAACTAAACTAGACCAATTATTTCACAGATTCCTGCTCAACATATAAAAAATCCTCAACAATATGATAGTACCATATATGCCAAATAAATACAGTATCAAATCAACACACGAATTCATACAAATTCTAAACTCTATCCCCTCCCAACAAATGCATATCGGCATCACTCGATGACGAAAATTTTTTTACTAACGTTCCTGTTCATGAAACCATAAAAATAATAATAGAAAACGTCTATAATCACCCCTCAATTCCTCCTCCAGCTATACAACCAAAAATTCTCGATAAACCCTCCTTATCTGTACCACAAAAATCCCATTTTATGATCCCTCCGGTGACATATATATATATACAAATTGACGGTATTTCAATGGGGTCGCCCCTTGGTCTGAATTCAAAACGCCCCACATTGAAAACAAAAATTTTCAAATAATAATAACTAAACCCAAGATGTACAGTCGCGGCCATAATTTAAGGAACGGAACAACAACAAATATTCAAACGATTTTTACTTGAAAAAATTTGCATACGCGTTTATGAAATTTTCCCAAAATATACTTGGAACATATATACATTTATTACATATAAATTTTTTTAAATATTCTTTTACAGTAAACTAATAGTGAACAGAAAAAACAAAAATATACATTTTGCCCAGTTCAAAAGTTAACGAACGCATCGTAAATCCTTGTTAGATCAATATATAAACTTAAGAAAAATTCAATATTTTCCTTTTCATTGGATTAGCTCATTGCATCTTCGACCACATGAGCCAATTAACTTCTTACAAAAGGTGGTAGTGATACTTTCCCATTCTTCATTCAGAAAACCCCATAAATCATCAATATTTTGAGGATTTCTGTTCTGAGCTTTCTTTCCGATTATTTTCCATACATTCTCTATAGGATTCATATCTGGACTTTGTGCTAGCCACTTCATAACAGCTATTCCTTCCTCTTCAAGAAAATTTTACACAGTTGTAGCTTAGTGGCAAGGTGCGTTGTCTTGCATAACTATAAGAGTTTCAATTGTCCTTTTGCGTAAATGAGGAAGAGCATGCTGGCAAAGAATTTCTTTATAAACACTGGCATTAATATTACTCTGAAAATGAACAATGGGTACCACTCCCGCTCAAGAAATCGTCTCCCACACTCACCCTCCAAATTTCACAGTTTTCTTAACGCATTGAGGAGATAAGTGTTCCTCATTTTTACGTCTTATAAACCTCTTACCACCAGATCCAAACAAGTTGAATTTAGATTCATCATTAAAGTGAACCATATTCCATTATTCCTCTGTCCCCACGATATGGTCTGTGTCGAAGTCAAGACAAACCTTTCGATTTTTCTTTGAAATCAAAGGTTTGCGACATGGAATCCGAGCAACTAATTTTTCCTTATTTAACCTACGAGGAACAGTTCTTCTAAAGATTGGCTTTCCTGTTTGCTCACAAAATGCACAAGAAATTGACGATGCTTTATCAAAACGGTCTTTTAAAGACATTTTAACAAATCATCCAATCTTCCTGTGTGGTAGTCATCGGCCGGCCATTTCTCGGTTTTGGTTCAAGTGTCTTGTCAGCCTTAAATCTAATGATTACACGATAAAAAAACGCTTTTTGACCTCCGTACGATGCCAGCAATTTCAGAATACGATTTGCCTAAATTACTATAATTCAACAGCGTTCCTTAACTTTTGACCATGGCAAAATATATATTTTTGTTTTTTTTTAAGTTCACTATTAATTTACTGTAAAGAAATTGAGAAAATGTTATACGTAATAAATATATATATGTTCTAAGTATATTTTGGGAAATTTTCGTAAACGTACATGTAAATTTTTTCAAGTAAAAATTATTCAAATATTTGTTGTTGTTTTGTTCCTTAACTTATGGCCGCTTCTGTACATCCACTAAGTAGACGACATTTTTATCGCAGCACACTCCTACGACGAAATTAACAAACTCAAACAAACTCTTGAAAAAAAAACTCCGTACTAAACTTTACCACCGAACTCAACATTAAAAAAAATCCCTTTCCTTGATGTATTCCACTAATAAAAATAAATTTACTACATCTCCGTACAAAAATCCTACCGAGACAATTCCACCCTACTAAACTACCAAAGTGATTGTCTCCAAAATATAAAATAGCAGTTATAAAAAACTTAATTCATAGAACATTTTACATTTCCTCATCTAAGACAATGTTTTACCAAGAAATTACCAAAATAAAACAAAACCCTTGTTAATAACAATTTCCCTAATAAACTAATCGCTCAACAAATAAAACTATATCGTTACAACATTCACAAAAATAATAACACTGCTAATGATAACTACACTAACAGAATTAATCTATATTACAGAAATCAAATTCACTACAATTATAAATTAGACAAGCCAGCAATAAACAATGTTGGAATTATCAGCTGAAATAGTCCTAATGTATGTACGATGTTCAGTGAGGCAAATCACCAAACTACTTTCTCTTTCCTACGTAACGGCGAGCCACGTGACTTGTCTAAAGTCGCCATATATATTTTGGCGCCCAATTTGTATTCATCCCTTTTACCAGCCAATAAAACTTGTGTACACGCGTACATATCGTTCTCTACCCCAGATACTCGTCTGTCCTTATTGTATACTAACACTATGGGTCGTCCAACTATGCAAACTTTAACAACCAACATTATAAAAAGACATATCAAACCTATCGAAAAACAAAAACAAATAAAATTTATCATTTACTACACTAAATTTAAACTATCAAACCTTATCGTTAAGAATATCACCAACTCCATGAAAATACACCTAAACTAAACTAATGCAGTTTATTAATTTATAAGTCCATTTAGAGAGTGCCTGCCGAAAAACAAAACAAAAAAAAAAAAAACAAAAACAAACAAACCCAATAATTCTTACATTGGCTATATAACCACAAAATTATCTAGTCGTTTTAGTGATCACCTTTCTGAAAATAGTGCCATAAAACAACATTTAATTATAAAACACAACAATAACACTAACCAACTTACATCTTCCGATGTAAAGAAGATTATCACTGATAATACAATAATTATAAATAAAAACAATAATAAAAAACGATTACAAATCCTAGAAGCAATATGCATAAAAAAACAGCAAGCATAAATAAAATAGCATTTAACACAGGCACTAACATATTAGATATTTTTGATAACTAAAAATCACAAACTCTTCGTAAACCTTTTTTTCCAACTGAACGTTTTAAAACAAAATGCTGAAAATGTTCCAACTGATAATTTCATAAAATGTTATAAATAATTAAAACAGTAAAAACTCAACAGTCAACTCAAAACTACACTACCCCTGATAATAACAAAAGTACGGTCAAAAGTGCTTAGTCAGAAAATATGGGACAGTTCTTCTACCATCTAGATCTCGACACTAGAAAAATAACAAAGAGTCCTGAAAAAATAAAATTAGAAATAATAAACAGTGTTCAATTGTCTTTAACAAAACCTGCTTGAATAATAACTTGCTGCCGAAATATACACTCTTCAATATATATATATATATATATATATATATATATATATATATATATATATATATCATGTCGCGCTGGTAGCACGGATATCCCTGACCCTCTCTCGCCACTCCTCCCTATCGTTCATCGCCCTAGGCAGGTCTTCAGGACAACATCCCGTATCCTCACATAGCTGCTGAATGTATGTTCGTGCTGGTCGTCCTGCTTTTGCACGGCCCTGTGTGGGGGTCCATAAGAGTACATCTCTTATGAGTTCGTCCCTGCTTCTCCAGCAGTGTCCTGCATGTCTGGTTCATCTGTCTGTGTGAATATATATATATATATATATATATATATATATATATATATATATATATATATACTAGATGACCAAGTTTATTGGCCTTTGGCAGTAAAAGTGGTCCATGATGATACTGATGCTTCTATTTAGGAAGAAGTGAAAAATTCAAATTAACATTTCACAGTCATGTGTATTGTAGAGAGAATTTGGATGATTGAAAAATAATGTTCATCATAAACACAGAATCTCTCAAAATCATTATTCAGTTTCAAATTAATCTAGAAATTGTTTTATTCTCAGAGTTTTTTAAGAGTATTGCTTTAGTAAAAATTTCTCTTTGAAGTGGTATTTTTGTTGGGTTATGCTTACATATATATGTGTGTATGTATTTATATAAGATGATGATTGGCCTGATATCCTCATTGGCAAGAAACTGACAGTCATCAAATACTTCTGACTCTGTGTCAAGACTATCTTAACTTAGACATACATGCCCTATTACCTATGTTGAGAACTCTTCATTTATAAAAATAGCAAAAACTTGGCGACCTGAGTTTAAATCCTATATGAGGTTTGCATTTCACATAGCTGAAATTCACTTGGGAAAGGTATGAATCCAACTATTCCTCCTCCAGCTATAGTTCGGCAGACTGGACACTGGTATGACAACCAGTCTAGGGGAAGGGCTCTAAATTCAAATCTGTTAAACTATGGTTAAAAAATTGACTTTATGTCCTATCCTGCTTATGTGAAAGGGCATGTATGAATTTTGATCTGAATTTTTCTTTGTATAATATTTGATATGACTTATGGATAGACATTGGCTCAAGTGCATTGAAAGAAAAGGAGATCATGTTAAAACTATTTGTTGTAAAATAAATGCGGTTTTATCATTAGACTGTAGACTTATTGTTAAACCTACTATTTTGAAAGTACCTTTATATACACATGCACACACATACACATATATACATTCACACATACACATATATAGTTACAAGAGTAGAAATATATATATGAAGCATAGATTCCTCATTGATACAAATATAAAAAAAATAGGTATGATTACATAGACATTGACATATACCTATTGATATTCATTCTTACACACTAACATATATTTATGCACACTGACTCACACACACACACACACACACACACACACACACACATATATATATATATATATATGTATATGCACATTAACCTCTCTATAAAAAGGGATGCTCTTTCTATCTGGAGGCAGAGCTCTGGGTTGATGTACTGGGTGGGAAATCTATCAAATGCTTATAAATTTGGTACAGAAACTAATGCATTCTACATAAGTCTGTTTATACTTTTATTATTTTCACTTTTAACAAATCTTATATATTTTTTTATGCATGTATTCACTCAATCTCTCCATACAAGCAGGAGGTGACACAAGGTCAATTTCTAAGGAGAATTTAACATGTTTCCCTTCTCCTTGACTGGTTGAAATGACAATGTAAATGAAAACAGTCTATCCTACTATTTATCAATAACTGGCGGATGAACAGATGGATTCATACCTTTCACAAAGGTATTAGTGCAAATGTGAAATACATTATAGTCTTTGTTCACTAGTTGTACTTAGGTTGCTGCATCTATTTCCTCTGATCATGACCATTAGGCCACAAGCGCCTCCAGTAACCATCCAGATGTGGATGACCAACAGTTGTCAGTTATGAGACTTTAAACCTTTTGGATGACCATCAAAACTTTTAGAAGGCATTAGATCAGCTTCAAAAGCATACAGGATCTCTTGAGGTTTTTTCATAAACTTTCAGTAGATTAAAAATGAAAATACCTTTATAGTAATATCAATCAAAGGATACCAACATTATGAGTAATTATATCTGGTGTTAAGGGTTAGTGGGCAACTGTCATGTCTCTCAGACAGAAGGATTCTTCAAATACAAAAGGAACATTGGGAAAAATAATTTATCTAAAAAAACAAACAAAAAATAATCATAAAAACAATCATGATATAAAGTGAGGCCAATAAACAACTGGGGCCTATGAGGAAAAGTAAGCAGGTTGAGGTTACTCAAAAATTTACAGGCTTAGCTCATCTTTTGTTTTATGATATGCCATATGTACAGCGACTTAATTTATCCTTCTTCTCTCTTTCTTTTCTGACCTTCTTCATGGTTTGATTTCTTTAATGATATATCAATTTTCATTGGTTATCCTTATAGAAGAACAGCAGTGATACTATTTAACCAAAAGCTGGGTATCCTACCCACTTCATACTCTTTTTGTTGTGATTCAGAATCTGTTTGTAAAGCTTACCTATAACTAAATATTTATCCTTCCTTCATATGATGGATAAATAGATATAATACTATACTTTAAAAGGTAGCAAAATTCACCTTGCCTGGGGTGCCAGGAACCCTAGGGCTGACTCTCCCTCCATAATATGATTGACATTACTCATATTCACATCAGCATTCATCATTAGCAGCTCAGTCTCGAGAGACAATACATGTTGCACCTCAAGAGTGTTGATTGTATAGTTCTGAGCTTCATTTGCAGAGGTTACACAAACTTATCCACAAGTAGAAGTCCTTGTTACATTTATGCTGGTCTACAGAGAAATCAGTAAAACAAATATTACTGCAACATGCATTCTTGTGCATGAAAATGACATTAATAATCTTGTTCAACCTTCTGCTTTATTTATGTTATGTCAAATCTCAATGAGTTCACAACAATTAAAATTCATTTGTCTTACTTTTATAATGAAATTATCTTGTTTTGTTTCACTATAATTTATTCTGTAAGGTTGTTTGCCATCATATGCACCATTAGAAATCAAATAAACTTCTTTCTATGTCAGCTAATAATTATGTCCTGAGAAATATCTTTAAAGAGCTCACAACAATTCATGATTTCCATTCAACTTCTGCCTTATCTGATTAGTTGAAGTGATCTTCTGACTTCTGTTGGTCTATCATAAATTTATGCATCAAATTATGTAGAGAGATTGTTGTAAGCCAGTTCAAACTCCAGTTGTGTTATTACATTCACTTTTAGACTAATACCCTTAAATAAGTTATGAACCTCCATATCCCTTCTGTTATGAGTAAAATAGTACTGCTACAGTCCTTTTACCAGGATGGACTTGGCATTAAATAACCCATGAAGGTTGATATGCCATAAAACAAAAAACTGATACCAAGACAAGACCAAAAATCATGTATGCATCCTCAAAAATCTGAAGTGTTGTCCTCTGTTCATATATGAAGGATAGAGGAAATGGAAAGTATTTTGCCTGGCATCTAAAATTTATCTCAGCACCATTGATAAACATACTTAATATAATGATGTCTATATTGTAGTTGTGTATTCTTTTTACTTACTGAAAGGCCAGCAACCTCACTTGAAATGACCCATGATGCAAAGGATGTACAGATGCCACATATTTCATTAATTTTCATTAGGGGACACACACACACACACACACAAACCTTTTGCACATCTGAATGAGATTCCCTGTGAGAATTTAGCTTTTTAGATCAATATTCATAATTAGAATAGTGTTTCTTCCAAAGATTGCTTTCGGCCAGTTTTTACGAAATAACTTTGTGTTCTGAAAGCTTCCTCAAAGCTGCAGATGTCTCCGACATGCATGTACAAAAATTTTGTTTGTACGCCCACGAAAGGGAGTCTAATTTGTTGATGGAGTTTTTGAACAAGAATTAAATTGGGAACAAAATGTTACTGAAAGGTAAATTCATGCAGGGTTTTTTTTATTGGTTTTTGTTTTTTCTTTTAAATTTTTCTTGGAAACTGATTCAACTTGAATGTATCAAATGATCACACACACACACACACACACACACACAAATATTGGAGATGTTAAAAATTCTCAGTTTGACCAAGAAAGGAAAGACACAGAGCCAGGAAACATACATTCCTTTTTATATTCAATGCATTTTGCACTTTGTTTTTCAAGTTTCTTTAAATGTTTCAAAAATAATTCAGAGAAAATCTAATTAAAAAGATTGTTTACTTCTTTAAAAGATTTTCAGCACTCCTCATATATATATATATATAAACAAGGAACTGCCTTATCTCCCTAAATATGGGTTAAATAGTACCACAACTGTTCTTCTAGAAGGATGGCTTTGGCATTAGATAACCCATGAAGGTTGATACACCATTAAACATAGAAACCTAATCAATATAGATATATAGGAAAAATTCACTTTATTTATTGAATAACTCTCATATATATATATATATATATATATATATATGAGATTGTTGATTTGATCTCCAGTGGTGGAGATCACAGTGTGCACTGTTGATGAGACCTAATAAGGTCGAAACAGCTATTCAATGCTCCGTATGTCGTATGTAGGTGTTTGCCGGATTTTCTTGTCATGGTAATTTCTAACATAATATATCAATTCCTCCATTCAAAATTATATATATATATATACATATATATATATATATACATGAGAGTCTTTTAATTGATGAAGTGAGTTTTTAGTTGACAGTTGCCCCTTTTTTCAAAGAAATTAATTGTCATTGATCCTTTTATATCTTAAAAGAATCGTCAGTGTCACCTTCTTTTCTAATCATTATGATTGGAATTTTTTCTTTATAGGAGAGTCAATGTATTCACTCTGTGGATTGTTTTTTTTCATTGACGAAAACCCATATTTAGCCTTTTGTACTGATTTTTCAGCTAAAACATGTTTTTCTATACATATTAAACAGTCTTCTGTAAATTTCACATGGTTTGCACTTCTCAGTCACCAAAAATTTGATGACAGACCTCTGTTCATGCCTGGAGAACTCTGATTTGCCTCCATTTTGAATAGACTTAAAACAAATATTTTTGCAAGATTAAAATGATTTTTGCTATAAACCAATTCCAAACCATGCAGGGTTTATATTTTTGGAAAAAAATTCTAAAGAAAATATTTATTTGGCTGTTTTTGAAAAATTCCCATATCATTGAATGACCCTCATATGATGTGTATTTAGGCAGTAGATTTTATCGTTGGCATATCTTATTAAAGGTGACAGACAAAAATTTGGTGTTGGCTTTTTAATTGGCCTTTTCATGTTGGCAAGTGAGGTGTTGCAACAATGGATAAAGGCCAGAATTGTAAAAAAATCTCTGATTTTATTACCTGGGGGCATTGGCCTAATGAGTAGAGTGTTTGTCAATGGTCTGGGAGACCAGGGTTCAATCCCAGGTCAAGTCATACCAAAGACTCAAAAAATGGTACTTGATGGCACCTTGTTTAGCATTATAAGACACAGATCAAGGGTAAAGTGGAGCAATCTAGGGAATGGAGTTGTGTGCTCCCCTAAAACTTGGTGTAGTAGCTATTGAAAAGGGAGCCTTCGGGTCCCCCTCGACTTAGGTCATCTACTTTGCTTTTACTTACATGTCTTTTTAACTAACATTGGTTGTTGTTGATGATGTGGGTATGACAACAGCGTAGAGTTAAATATGTTTAGTCAGACCTATATGTTTAGGCGCCTCTGGTGGTGTAATGGTTAGCAAGCTTGACTAGCAAACCTACACGAGTGAGTTCAAGTCTCATTGGGTGCCCCTTTCATATGGCCTTGGGCCACATCTAAGCAAAAAAAGCTTAGTAAATTTCCAGACCTATATGTTCAATAATGACCAACAATATTTACAAGTACATGTACACAACTTATAACATCAAAGATTCGAGACAATTCTTAAACTGCCTTTCGACACACTTACATCTTGCTTGCCATTATGAAAAGGCAAATAAAAAACTTACTCTAAATCTTTGTCTGTCATCTTTAATAATAATAATCACAATAACGATAATACATATATATACATACACCAAAGCATTGGCATAAATTCTGAATATATTATGTATATTTGACAATGATTTTTGAGTTGAAAAAGAGATAATTCAGTTTAGTGAAAATCTACCATTCTAATTTAAAAAATTTTTCTTGAATAGAGAGATTTTACAGAGAATATTGTTTCCTGGATAATTAGCTTGATGAAAAGAGTTTTTTTTGTTTATAACTCAAGTTTAATCCTTTTATTGCCACATTTTCCTACTTTTGGTTATTCTCAGTGCTGTCTTTTCTAACAAAATGTAACTTTTCAAAAAACGTTACATTAAAACATTCTTATCACCATAAAAAATCGTATTAAATCATAAATAATGGTATTAGAGCAAATTTTTGAATAAAATCTATAAATTTCCTGCCTTTACACATTTTTTCTACTTCTTTCTATAATTAGTATTAAACAGGGTGCGGCAGAAATACCTCCCACATTTGAATCTCTCACCTGTGAGGTGCAAATGAACTAAGGCAAATGGAAATAGTTGTTCCATCTAGCGAATATCTTATCATTTTTATCAGATATGATCAATTATGATCATGCCTTGAACTAGTGTACACTGTGTATTTGTGTTAAAGAACTTTTTTTAAGACTGGTGAACTCATATGCATTACACAAAGAGCTTTTCTTGCTCATTACATGTTATGCTGTTCAGGATTGAATTTTTAACCTATAACAGAATCAATTTTCTATCCAAAACTGCATCAATCCAACAAGTTAAAAGATTATTATTCTTGAACATCAAGCAAATCAATGAAGTTTGGGAGAAAAATTCAGTTTCTTTGACAATCATAAAATTTTACAATTTCTAAAAATAGTCTGTACATATTGTGTAGTCAATCCAACTCACCTGAAGTTATTTATTTTATTTTCTCATTGTTTATCAAATCTATTTTTAAATGGATTCAAAATTGTTCACTACTTTTCTCCGAACATGTTCCATGGTTTCACTATTCACTGTATAAATTCCCCATTTTTTTTATAGTCTTACATATTTTCAAGAATAGGAAAAATATGTAGATGCCTTATATAATGCAATAATATTTCCTTTATTGGAATCAATCTGAACAGCAAATTACACAATCTGAATAATATATTTACCTTTATTCTTTTGAAATTTATCTTTTCTTTATACTTGACCTTATATAAACAATTTCCATACAATTATAAGGATGAATACTGCAGATTTATATTCATTTTATTTCTTTATTATTGTTCTTTATTCATAAACACATTTTTGAAGCATTTCTGATCTCTGAAATTGTCAAAAAGATTAAATCCTCTTTTACAATAGCTTTGATTCAAACACTAAATTTTGATCACAACTTGCTTACAACTAGAAAGAAAAAAGAACATTTAATGCCATTAGTTTTATGTTTCCTTTATTCTTTTATTAACACTGTTGTAACTTTTATTTGTTCTGGTTAAATTAAAATATAATTGACATAATTTTATTTGACAAGAGTTGAGTGTTGAAGACTTGTATTCATCCTATGAATACAGAGGTTGTATGAATTGTAGCTCAATTTAACATGACAGAAGTAGAATAAAGGTGTAGCAATTTGAACCCAAGTAGCCAACTTGGACAAAGTGATCAGTAAGATTACAGCTTCAATTGAATATATGTGGTTTGCAATGATAAAATTGACTAGCACAAATATTTGTTTAAACATTAAATAGAATTTCTAGCCACTAATTACATGGAATCAAAAAAGAATTAGTATAATGAAACAAAAAGTAAAACTTTATTACAAGAACTAGAAAACTGTAGATAACAATTTCTCTAATGAATATTTTTAAAAAAGACAAAAATCTTGGCACAAAATTTTAGTATTATAGAAAAAAAGTCATGTCATTGAAAAGTAATTGTTTGCAAACTTGTCTTCAAGACCATTGCTACTTTAGCCTAATTGAGTGTACTGAACTTTAGAATATTAAATTTTCTAAATACCAATAAAAGTAAGTGTAATAAATGAGGTGAAAATATTCATTAAATTTTAGATTACAAGGGAGAGTCAAAAGATTTGCAATATTTTGGTACATATATCATGTAACTGAAGCAATTGAAGCTGAGGAAGGTAGCCAGTGTGGTTGGTAGTTTTGTGATAGTCGGTGTACTGACATGTTGGGCATTGTTTTACTCTGCATGTGATTTGAAAGCTGTACAGATGAAAGTGTAATGTAGTCTAATTTCAGAACTTATACTTTGAACAGAGACATGTTGCTGTGGAAGCAACTAAATTCATCTGTTGTACCAACAATGAAGGCATTGTTGATTATGGTACAGTAAGCAGATGGTTCAAGAAATTTTGCTGCTCTGTATGTAAAACCTCGACAATCAGCCAAATATGGTAGGCCTAAAACAGTGGATTTTGAGGCTGTGCTCAAAGCCATAGAAACAAATCCATGAGTATTCGAGAAAGTTGGCATCTCACAGTATAGAATAGTTTGTCACCTTCACAACTTTGGTAAAAGCATCCAGAGCTGTAAAATTGTGCCTCATGTCGCCAAAATATTGCAAAACTTTTGATTCACTGTTGTAACATTTTTTATGTTCAGGAATTAACAGAAAACTTTGATTTTGAATGCTATCATCCCGTTCCAGTCGTGAAAGGATGAATTTTTTCCAGGTTTACAATAATGACATTTCAGATGCTTTTTTAAGTTTTAAATTTCAAATCTGTAGACATTAAAAGCAAATAAAGTAGAAACAGAAATTCTATTCTGATTAAGTGTCTCTATAATGCTTCATTTCAAACTCACTGATTTCTTTGACGCTGACAGAACAGATAAGCCAAACTATTAAAATCATCAAGATCCAACTAGATACAAATAAAGAAAACTGCCAAAAGATATAAATCATATAAATCATTGTATTATCTAAAACTGAAATTTGTAAAAAAGATATTTATCTTAAAAATAAATAAATTTTAAGTAAGGTTAACCATATGATGTCATATATTCTATCTTCTGAAAAATACCAGCAACATTACTGCAACTCTTTTTTAATATCATCATCATCATCATCATTAGCAGCAGCAGCAGCATTATCATCATTAAGTCATACAGTCAGCACTTGGTAAGTCCTTTAGATCTCTTCCAGTGTCCATACTGATGAATATAGCATTTGTTAGTCAGCCAGCACTGGTGTGTCCATATGTTGGTGTCCATGCGAGAATGTCAGTTATGAATTTGTCCTTACTTTACCAGCAGTACCCTACATGTGTTGCTCATATTACTTAGATGATTTATGCGATTGGAAGTAAACTGTTAGTTTCTGCCTCCAGATTTTTTTAAAAACAGGATGCAACATGTTTTTGTAGTTGCCATTAAGTTTTTTCTCCAAGTGTTTCATTAAAGTCCTTATTGTGCCACTATACAGTTGTACTGACACAGTAAAAGATTACCATCACCATGACAACTTTTTTATCTGGTTCTTCATGAAAACAACAGTTCAAGAAAATTTCTTTTGAGTTTAAATTCAAAATACTTAAACTTAACCACTGCAATAGAAATCAAGAATAAATTATTTATTTTCCTTTGTTTCTTTAATGATAAACTAAGAAAGCTGCAAAATAGGTTAATAATTTTATTAAAACCCAAATCAAAGAACATTGATTTGCTGGACTCAAGCATTGAAGGTTAGGGTAGAATTCAGGTATGGATTATATATGATAGATCAGTTTTAATAGTATGTCCAACTGTCTGGGGTTATTCTATGCCAAGAGGTTAAGGAATTGCATATATTGCACATTTTTTCTGTAGTTTCTGAAGTTTTTACTCACAGTTATATAATATCAAGCATTCTTATCTAAGATAAATAATTTGCAAACAGTTTGACTTGACTCATAAATAGGATCCTAACAGGTACTACCACTCTGGTTTAGAGTGGACCTGAGAGTAATGGCTTTGAGGGGGATATGCCACACTATCCATAGTTCCAGAACTGGAGCCTCACCATCAAATGCAGTCTTGTGTCCTACCTTTTGGCCAGAGTCTTACTCCTTTGCAAGGGATACATTCAGTGTATTCTAAGCTGACAGGGAAATATGTTTGATATGGAGAAATTAGGAAGCATACCATATATAGATGGCAAACTTGGCCACAGAGTGATATAGAACTAAGCTCTCTTTCTCCTGACAGTGTTTCATAAACATAGGCATTGACCAGATAAACAATCTATGATATGATCAGTTTCAGAACAAATTAGGGAAAGAAATCATTTCTTTATTCATCAGATAATTTGGACAAATCAGACAGGCTGATAAAATTCAATGAACTTGGTAACATAATTGAAGATAAACCTCACAAATGGTAACAGCATCATTTATTATATGACAGAAGATTCGTGAAGAAAAATCTTTCTTTTAAAAAGAAAGTCAAAATAGGACAAAACAAAGACATGAAAGATGTGAATCCTGAGAGAAAAACCAATGCTGATTTAATCATGCTAAGAAGTTGGCTGGTAGGAACAGCTTTAAAAAATTGAAATCCTGACATCATCAGCAAATCTCTTGGAAAATGGTATGAAATTTTATTCAGAGCCAAAAGAGGTTTTAAAGAGAATTTTGCTTTTGGTTGTTCCTTGTAGTTGGATGATTCCACGGTAGTTGCAAATTGAAAGTCTGGGTATATGAACAAACATATAATGAGATGCTTATCATTATCCTCACCAACTCATACTGACAGTATGAATTCTCTTGGGCTCTTTCTCACCATCCATCCCAATAGGGAATCATTCTGGGCAAGTCTACTAGATGGCATCAAGTATCTGCACAAAGCTGATGAACATAAGCTTTTGCAGGTCAGCCAACACTGCTGTGTCTTTGTGTAGGAGTCCATAAGAGAATCTTACTTATGAGTTGATCCTTACATCTCCAGCACTGCCCAGTGTGTCTTGTTCATCTTACTTGGATGGTTTATGAGATGTGCCTTTAATTTAACCCATTTGTAGCTACCTTAGCTATTTGAAGCTTTATATAATATTATCCATGTTTTTGTTTGATGAAGAGAGCAAAGCAGAGAGTGTGTATATTTTCATACAGGGCTAAACAAAACATTTTCTCTCTGGTCAAGATTATAACTATTAGAAAATAAAACAAGCAGTAAATCACAACATACAAATTGACTTGGTAAATAAGTCAACCTCAAGATTTTTAGCTCAAAATTCTAGATTAGACCCATGCCTACTCTATTAGTTGATCCCTAAAAAAAAATTCTGATAAGTGTTGACAGAGCATCAGCAGTTGGAAACAGCAAGTGATATAGTGTTCATATAATAATTTATATTTCAGTTTTATTATTTAATATTACTCTGTGTTAATTTGTTAAATATGTTCACCAAACAAGTTTGAGTTGGAAGTGTTTCTAACTGACTGCTGGAGTCATGGTAAATGGCGTATATCATCTATGGAGTACTTTTTGGTTAGTCAACCACACTCTTGGAAAGGTTTGGATTTTAGCCTTGCTGTATAAGTCAACCCTTAGTTTTGTGGAGATTTTTTCTGGCTTAAAAAGTTGACTTGTATGCAGCAATTTATGGAACATCAAAATAAGACCAGTTTTGAAAAGTATGCAATATTTATCATTTGATTTGTATAAATCTGTATTATTTCGGCAGAAATTTTTATTTGGACTATTTTGATTCCATCTAATTTTGATCTTGTCCAATTTTGATCTGATCCCAAATTACCTGATTAAAATCTATGCAGAGATTTTTTTTTACAAACCAGGAAAAATTTTTCTGAAGAGTTTTTAGGAAAATCCCAGTAGCATACTGACCAACATGCTGGACTTCAATCTTGTTGTAGAAGAGAGTTTTATTGAATTTCGTTTTTGAAATGGAAACATTTAGAATTGAATTTACTGTTACACTATCTTTTCCAATCTTAGGTCCATAAATAGTTCTGATGGAATGGAACAAATCTTCATACAGGTAAAACTTTACTAATCCAGAATTCCCTAGTTTGGCTGCTTTGATGGTTCCAGATAGTGATTTGAATTTGGTAGTCTTTTGGGTATGAAAAAGAATTTTACTGGAAAATCGACTGGCAAGGGAAAACAAATTCCCAAACTTGTTTTAATACCATAGCAGCATCTAAAATTATCTTCCCAGCACTGCCTTGGCTCCAGACACTACAGACAATGATCCAAATCTTCCACAAGATTATCCAGATCGTCCTCAACTTTAGATTGCATGTAGAAATATGAAAGTGGATTTACAATAAAAGTTAAGGTAAATAAACGATTTCTTTCCGTTAATAATTTTTATGTAATGTTTTCAGGTAGTAGTAAGCCTTTTTTCTTTGTTTATTTTTTCTACTAATCTACTTATTTTTGTCTCATGGTAAACTTGTACTACAAGATTAGTACTGTTATAAAGAAGTTCAATAATCCTGGGTTAGTTTTATACTTGTGTAAATTGTATCGGTAACAGCAACTGAGTATCATATATATATATATATATATATATATATATCATTCTGCTATTTTTTTATCTTAAGCTTCACCGATTTGGAAAATTTACTTGTATGGCACCTGTCTACTTTCAATTTTGTCAGATTAGTAAGGTTCAGCCTATACCAAATATTCAAGAAGTTTCTAAAATACTTATAAAGAGAATTTGCCATTAATGTTGCTTTTCCACAATATAGTCTGTGCAAATTGGTGACAGGTTTAATGCAAAATTATGTCTTTTGAGAATTTTATAAAACTCAACAAGAACACTGTTGACTTTTTACTTTTTAATTTTTACTTCATATATTTGCATTCAGCAATATTTTGTTTTAACTAAGATTATTAATACTTTAAATACAACGGTAGGCAAAAAAGTTCATTAGCTGAAAAAAAATTTATATGGTTATGTCATATCTGGTGATTATGACTTTTTTGACCAATGAGATCCAAGACTCCAATAATTATGGAAAAAGTGTGTAGATTGCAGGGAATCTATGTTGAAAAATAATCCTCATTTGGTCACATCCCATGAGAGTATCTTGGTTAGCCTATGAACTTTTCAGCCGACCTTCATATAAACCTCATTTGGACACATCCCATGAGAGTATCTTGGTCACCATATGAATTTTTCAGTCCATCCTCATATCAAAATATATGAAATATGTTATGCATGTTTTAAAATGATTATAGATGCAAAAAAAATCGCTTATTTACCTAAATTTTTATTGTAAATTCACTTTCAAAATGTATTCATGTTTGATAAGCCTTGAAGTAAAAATAATATGTATATATGAAACAGTGTGTGTTAATATATCTTTTATTTGATTTTGCTATCTCAATGAAGCCATGTCAATCATGATTCATTTTGAATAATATTTTCCTCCATTCTTAAATTTCTTACTTTGAACAGATACTACACTGCTCCCAGAGAGAAGTGAAAGGAAGTCACACTTTCTAGGCAGATGATATAGATATTTCTCTCTGATCTTAGGCAGATACATTGTACTCCTGTGGGAAGAACTATTGAATCAGTGAGATTTTCTCCTGATAGATGAAATGAGTCTATGTTGAAGCAATATAAATTGGTATGGTTTATGACACATTAAAAGGACCCGGACAAATGGAAGAGGAACCTTATCCAGCCAAGATGGAGCTAATTGTCAGAACCATCTAGATTGCTAATCTGTAACTGACAAACATTATTTCAGTGATGATGTTTCTTTTAACTGACTTGTGTATCATTTCAAAAAAAGTAAAGAGTCTTATTCTTTTTGCATTTCCAAGAATGGGTTAAGTCTTATTGTTATATGAAGAAGGATTCCTGCTCTTACAGATGATCCTCAATATCTGCTGTTAAAGTGGTTGGAGAACAACAACAACAACCATAAGACACCTTATAAACCTGATTCTATTGATGCTTTTATTTTAAAAGACATGAATGATTCTCAGTTACATTTCTTAGTTATCTGTGTTATTTTGAATAATTAAATAAATGATGTTCTGAGCAAATGCAGGCCAAACAAATTTATCATTTAAGTTGAAAGATTGGATAGGAAATCACTTTATTTTCCAAGATCATTTTAAATGTATTGAGATAATAAAAATCTTGCCAATGAAGGGTCCAAAAGCGCTTAGAATAATTTTATGAAATTCATCTTCCGATTCCAATCTGAAACTAAGACACTTATCAGAAAGCTTAAAAGGATCTTAGATAAATTATACATACAAAATTTGTCTTTATTATTTAATGAAACATATATATATATATATATTAAAATAGGTAGGTCCATGAAGAGATTTGTATTTTTTGAATTCATTTATTTATTTTGTTCTTACATATGTGTATGTTTACAGTTTGTTGCTTTCATCAAGGAACATATATGGCACAAGGCCTTGCTAATGGGGTACTCAATGAGACTTGAACTCACTTGTGTTTGCATATATGTAAACAGAAATGTTTATATATATGTAAACTGAAATGTTGTCTTTTAAGCAGAGTTTTCTCTTGAAAACAAGCTTGCATACCTAAACACTAAATTTCAAAAAAGGAAAGGAAAACTATGGACTTACACCTACCCAAATAACTCTAAAGCACAGCTAGATTATATATTTATAAAGAGATAAACAGCACTTTGAACTGTAAGGCATATTCCTCTTTTGAAGACATATCTTCAGATCTCAAAATCATCTCAGCAAAGATTCACCTGAGAGATAAGAAATATACAGTTAAGTCTCACAACATGACTGGTCCTCACTTGCCAATAGTGATATCAGCAATCAATATACAGTAACTATAAGAAACAAGTTTTATACTTTTCAGGAAACATCTGAAAGACATACTTCAAATGACAAATATGAAAACCTTGTGGCTGCTAACATCAAAACAGCAGCTGAGTGCATACCAAGAGCAAAATGTTCCCTGGGAGTCAATAGCAGTCAGGGAGTAAAGAGGTAACATAAAAAAAGGCATTGAGGTATTGAAAAAAATGAAAAGCAAAAAGTTGCAAGCCTTAACAAAATAATTCCTGAAGTATGGAAGACAAGGAAATTTGATGGCATACTTCTTTGATTAGGCAATACTGTCTATAAACAAAACACAATAGAGAAATGGATGAAAGGTTGTGTCTTCCCTTTCTTCAAGAAAGGCAACCTCAGAATCATTAAAAACTGCTGAGGCATAACACTTACTGCTGTAGCTGCTAAGGTTTTTATACCTTGCTTCTCTATTTTATTCAACCTGAAGTTGAGAAAATTCTTTAAAAATCAGAACAGATTTTGAGGATATTGATCTACAATCACACAGATTATGTTGACTCATCAAAGGAGTATGTGTAAAAATCATGAGGCAACTCTATTGGTCATAAATTTCTCCAAGACATTTGATTACAAAGAAAGAGCAAATAGAATGAGCAAAAGAAATTTTTCCGCTATAATGATGCTTTATATGAAAGCAATAATTTTTTCACTTGATGGAGACACCGAACTTGTTCAACATTATAGCTAGAAACTTCTAAAGGGACACATTAGGGTCATATATGTTTATAAATTGCCTAGATTACATACTATGAATGTCAGTAGATTTAATAAAAAAAAAGTGGTTTCACATTATAAAAGGCAAGAAACACACAACATTTTACAGAAACTATGGCTCAGACTATATTGATGATCTAGCACTTCTTATTGATATGCCTGCCCAAGCTGAATCCCTCTTGTATAGCCTGGAGCATGCAGCAAGAGGCATTGGCCTTTAAATGAATGCAGATAAAATAGAGTTCATATGTTTTAAGGAAAATAAAGCTATCTTCACTCTAAGTGATAAGCCTCTGAAATTAATAGACCTGTTCACATACCTCAGCAGCAATATCTCATCTACTGAATGTGATGTCAACATAGGGAAAGCATTTACTGCAATTGACTGGTTATCAATCATATGGAAATCTGATCTCTCTAATAAAACTGGATTACTTCCAAGCTATAGCTGTGCTAGTACTACTGTATGGATGAATCACCAAGATTCTAACAAAATGTATGAAGAAAAAACAAGATGGGAACTACACAAGAATGCTATGTGCTGTTTTTAACAAATCTTGGCAGCAACGGCCTTCAGAATTATTGCTAAAACAGCCACTTGTTTCCCATCTCAAAAACTATCTAAGATGCCAGAGAAATAAGGATGAACAGTGTTCTCCTATGAACTCTTACATATGGACACACCAGTTTGGCTGACCACCAATGTCTTATATACATCAGCTCTACATGGACACTGGATGCAGTCTAGAGAACCTGCCAGGAGTGATTAACAATAAGGACAGATGGCGAGATAGAGTCAAGGGACTTCATGTTATCAGCATGGTTTGATGATTATGATGTATATGGAGACACAGACTACTTCGACATTGTAGCAGGCATACTGCAAGGAGACGCATTATCCCCATACCTCTATATCATCTGTCTAGACTATGTGCTTAGAACATCTATCGATAAAATCAAAGAAAACAGTTTCAAGCTAACAAAAGAAAGAAGCAGAAGTTACCCTGCAAAATCAATTACCGACGCCTACTACACTGATGATATATTCTGGCAAATGCACTGGCCCAAGCCAAAACCCTGCTACATAGTCTGAAACAAGCTGCTGCAGGCATTGGCTTCCATGTCAATGCACACAAGATGGAATATACATGCTTTAATCAAACAGGCGACATCTCCACACTAAACGGTAGTGCTCTGAAACTAGCTGACAAGTTCACCTACCTAGGCAGCAGTGTTTCATCAACACACAACTAGCAAAGGCATGGACAGCTATCAATAGGCCATAGATCTTATGGAAGTCAGACATGACTGATAAAATGATACGCAGTTTCTTCCAAGCAGTGGTTGTGTCAATACTGCTATATGGATGTACCACATAGATGCTAACAAAACATATGGAGAAAAAGCTTGACGGCAATTATAGAAGAATGCTGAGAACAATATTGAACAAGTCCTGGAGACAGCACCCTACAAAGCAGCAACTGTATGGCCACCTACCACCCATCATGAAAACTATCAAAATTACACAAACCAGACATGTGGTGCAATGCTGGAGAAGTAGGGACAACCGCATAAGTGATGTATTCCTATGGACCTCTTCACATGGATGAGCAAAGATAGGACGTCCAGCTCGAACCTATATACAGCAGCTCTGTGCCAATACGGGATGTAGCCTTGCTGGAAGCAATGGATAATGGGGTGGCCTGGTGAGAAAGGGTCAGAAATATCCGTTCTGATAGTGCGACATGATGATGATGCATATACTGAAGTTTGAATAGCATAGACACAGAGTCAATGGACTTAGTAATAGCAAGTTTCTTGACTATGTGATCATCAGACCCCACCGCCACATAGTTATTATCTCTTTATATACTGTTGTGTTCACTGCATTTCACTCTTAGATCTCTCTATGCTCTATTATCAATATTGAGAACTCTTTATTTATAAATATAGCAATATTACTGTATTATTAATTATATATATATATATATATATATATATTTATATATAAGAGTTTTGCTTATTCATTGATAAGCAATACATTAATTCAAAAACATTGTATACAGTATGAATATAGACATCGGAAAAATATTCAATTGTACATTGGACTGAAAATTGCTTTATTTCTTAAGCTACTGCTTTTTAAGTAAATAAAAATCTCTCAATAATGCGCTGTTTTTGATGGGCTGCAGTCTTGCACACACATACATACACACATACACACACCCATACACACCCACACACATACACTCACACACACATATAAACATGTATATATATATATATATATATATATATGTACAAATATGTATACAGTAATATACAGATGTAGATATTAAGTAATACATAGACAAGAATGAAAAGTAGTAGTAATATATCTCTGAGGCAGAACATAAATTAACAGTACAAAACTCAATATCTGTCTTGTGTCCTGTCATGAAGTAGGTTGCCAAAGAAAATTCATATCAAGAAAACTTCTTCACTTCCTGTACACATGGTTTCACTTTCCATGGAAAGTTTTTTGACATTGGCCTCCCGTCCAGCCAAAAATTTATTTTGATTTCAAGATTTTATACAATTTTTTTTTATCTTGATTTATTTTTATGCCCAATTTAAATAAATAAAAAAATACTTCACTTTTTCTTCTTTTTAGTTTCTTCTAACCAAAATGGCTGAAATATTTCTGCATCTGGCTTACATCAAGGATACATTTTGAAATCATTTTAACAGAACAGACATAAACAGTGTTTGAAAGCATTAGTTACTAACCCATGCTGTTTTGTGCAAGATTTTGAGTAATTTCCTCCCACTTAGAATTTTGAGTAATTTTCTCATATATATATATATATATTATCCTACATGCCTTTAGTATCATCCTTATCTACCTATTCAATGCTTCCAATAAATGAAGAAAAATCTTTAGTCAAAGAATAAGTTATTTTTGCTTCTTTTGATACAGTAGGGCTAAGTGATGATGAAAGATATGCAATTTAATGTGTATATTAACCCTTAGCTCTTTACAAAGAGACTTAATGAATAAAAAATCAGCATGGTATAGATTTGAAACATCTGAGTATCTATTTCAGGAAAGCTATTTTAATTCTTGTAGTACAGTTCTGGCCATCATTTTTGGTATCCTTGAATTTTTGGTATAACTTGCACATGTCTTCAAAAATAGAGATGTATCAAAATTGCATCATCTAAATATTATAATAGTGTGTTCAAAGTAATCTATAAAAACAAAAGCAACATTACTTTTCAACTTTCATGTTGTAATTTCGAAGAAGAAATAGAAAATCTGACTAGAAGAGTAATAAAGGCCCTCTTCCTTAATATTCAGCTGTATCGCCTTTTGCAATAATGACTACCTCCAAGCATCTCTTGTAGATATCAATAAGTTTCTTGTACCTGGTTGATGGTGGTTTTTCCCACTCTTCATTTACAATTTGTTCAAGTTTTTGAATGTTTTGCATGATTTCCTTTTCCCAATAGCAAATTTCAATTCTCTCAAAAGATTTTCAATGAGATCAAGACTCATTGTTAGCTAATTGAAAACCATCCGTCTTTTACCTTTTTCAACCATTTTTTATATGCTTTTCTGTACTTGTTTTGGGTGTTTTTATCATTTTGAAGAAACCAAGTTTTTTTTTATCCAACATGCATGGAATTTTACTCTGAAGTATCTTGGTAATCTACTTCCCATGATTCTTTGTTATGGTTAGGCCCTCCAGCAAAGCAGTCTCATAACATTATGGATCTTGAGGAGAAGGTTCTTTTTCTTATATGCTTCATCATCTATAATCAAATTATTAGTGTACATTGCTAAAATGTGCTATTTTGTTTTTGACTTTCCATAGAATATTTGCTCAGATGAATTCTGGTGTGTCCAGCTACTTTGAACAAAAATCAGTCATTTGTTTTTATTACTTGGCTAGAAGGGCCTAAAATATGCCAATTGCATCTCCTACAGAGAGCTAAGACTTTCTCAAAAAGGTATTAGTATTACATTGGAATACTTGAAACCATATAAGCGTGTGCAAACAAATTTATTGTTATTATCATTATTAATGATATGAATAGTTAATTTAAACCATATAATTGTGCACAAAATAATTTATACAAAGAGTAGTTACCTGAAGTTATAATTGTTTGCAAAGAATTATCATTAGTTACTTTAAATTTCTTGTAAAAAAAAATGAATGACTTGTACATTAAATAACCCCATGCAGTAAAACCAACTAAGCAAGCACAGCTATTTTACTTATTGTATTGTACACATGACATCAGTTTGTTTTAGATTCATTTTTAGTTTTTTGGGTGTAAAATGCAATGCTTTTTCAATGATTTACACCAAATTTTAAAAGCTTCTCTCTTCAGTTTTTCCTCTTCCTCTACCATGTCTAGTAAAGTTCTTGACAGTTGCATGTTTAACAAAGTTCTGAGTAAAGTTGTGTACTGTCAAAATCTGGATGTTAAGGTCATTGGAGATAGCTTTGTACTCTTTAAAAGTCTTCTTTTTGGTGAGAATAACACTTGTGAGGTTCTCAGATAGTTCTCATCTTCATCATTGTGAAAAAGAAATCGGGAATAAAATTTTTTCAAGTTATCTTTCATTGGCTAATTCAGAGACAATTTATCACAGATGATTCTAATTTCTTATCACAGGTGAATCAAATGTAATTATTTTCCTAAATGGATTTGAAAGGTGCCAATACCAATGTTGTGGCAAGCTATTAGATTTTAAAGTTTTTCTCTCCTTTGGTTTTTTTTTAAATTGTTGTTGTTTCATCATATGCTGTTCTGTACCAAAGATTAGCATCTATAGACCAAAGGTGTTTCTCTAGATTCATTTTTCAGGATAGATTGTATATGATGTATGAGGGTCATTCAGTGAATAGGGCAAATTTTTTCAAAATAATTTTGGTTTTGTAATTTTTTTTGTAAATGTAAACTCTGCTTTGTTTGGAATTAATTTATAGCAAAAATCATTTTAATCTCATAAGAATATTCATTTTGAGACAAATAAAAATGGATGCTCAGAGGCCTGTCATCAATTTTTTGGTGGCTGAGAAGTGCAAACCCTGTAAAATTTACCAAGAAATATGAGACATGAATGGAGAAGCATGATTCAGTCAATAGAATATTTCCAAATGGGATAAACATAGGTTTACCACTATAAGCCTGAATCAAAAAGATAGTCCATAGAGAGGAAACATACTGACTCTATATTAAAGAAAATGTTCCTGACATAACAATCTGTAAAGAAAATGATGCTGACAGTCTTCTGAAATGTGAAAGGCCCCATAATGATAGATTTCTCTGAAAAATGTACAACTGTAAAAAGTGCTTTCTATTACCAACCATTTAGGCAATATTTCACCTTATTTATTGAATTTCAACTTCTTACCTACTTTCATACATGGGATTTAGCACATTTAAGTTGTAGCCATGGCATTACTATTGTATGGCTGCACAACTTTGACTCTAAACATTTTGAGAAAAAGTTAAATGGGAAATATTCAAAGAAGCTGTGTGCTGTTTTGTGCAAATCCTTGAAGAAGTACTCTATAAAAATGCAGGTGTATGGCCACTTGCCCCCCATCACACAAACAATCCATGTTAAATAAGCAAGACATGCTGAGCACAGTTGAAAAGTAAGGATTAGCTCATAAGTGATATTCTCCTATGGCCACATGGCCACACCATTGTTGGTCGACTAGAAAAAACTTACATTCATCAGATCTTTATGAATATTGGATGCTGTCAAGAAAACCTAACAAAAGGGATGGACAGATAGGGACTGATTCCAAGAGATAGTGAAGCCCAAAATCTCTGAATTATAACTAAAAACTAGCTGTGGGTATTTATCCTTTGGATGGGTAGTTTCAGCTTGTAATATTTATAATGGGAAAAAAGTATTAAAATCAACAAGGTTACAACTTAGAGTTTTTTCTTCTTGACTATTTACATTTGTTTTATGCCTAATTGATTTTAATGATTCAAGAAATGTGTGACATATAAACAAATTTCAACTTGTCACTCTTGGGAATATCCTTCCCCATGACATCGCAGCCAAATTTATTCTCTCCTATGTTTGGGATTAATATCTTTGCTTTCCATTGTGGCATTAAATTATATATAAACATCATAGCCACTCCCATTTGCTTTTAACTCTCATATTTCAATTTCATATTTTTAAAAACTGTTTTATACTTATGTTAAGAATATTTGGTTCAGTGGAAATAACATGAATTTGATAAACTTTGTGAATGTTTGTTGAATTGGTATAGATATTAGATTTCTTATTATTCTCTTTTTTTCTTTTTCTTTTAATAAACTAAATGAATCATATATGGGTTATTCAATATATATGGTGGATATTTTCTGAGAAGTAGGCAATAGGAAGCATTGTTCACAGTTGTATCTTTTTCATGGAAATCAATAGTCATGTGTCTTTTCATGTTCCAGAAGACTATCAGCATCACCTTCTTTACTGATTGCTGTGTCTGTAACTTTTTCTTTACTGGAGAGTCAGTGTGTTTTCACTCAAAGGACTGTCTTTTTGACTCAGGCAAACCTATATTTAGCTTATTTGTAAAGATTTTTTTTCACTAAAGCATGCTTCTTCATATACATCACACATCCTGTTAATTTGCACTTCTTTGCCACCAAAATTTTGTTGAAAGAACTCTGTTCAAGCCTGAAATACTCTGTTTGATTCAACAGCAATTTGCACAGCATCAACAAATATTTTTGTTACATCAAAATAAATTTTGCAATAAACCAAATTCAAACAATGCAGAGTTTACATTTGCAAAAAGAAAATAATTTTTGCTTTTTTTTTTAAAAACTTCTCATATTTATTTAATGACCTTTGTAATTTAGAAAATGAATGACACTAATTGACAAAATTGTATTAATAGTCTTGACAATATTGGAAACATAAAATGACAGCCTTGTGCAACTGATCATAGTATACATTTAACCAAACTTTCCATCACAGGTTGGATGTGACACAAAGTCAGCTTTTTAAAGTAGAGTATAAGTAGCTTGAATTCAAAGATTTACTTCTCCCAGATTGGTTGCCTAACCAAGGCTGAAAAACCCAATCAGTCCTATTTAGATGGAAGAAGAACAGATAGATTCATGCTAAGGGCATTAGTGCAAAAGTAAATGCAAACAACGTCTCATTCAGGATGTGAACTTGAGAGACAATTGATAATCATCATGCAAAGTGCACACTGATCAAAGTTGAAAAAGATTTTGTATGAGTAGATCTTTAATTTGGTAAATTAGAAAATTCCTCTCTTCTTTTAATCAAGGAGCCATGTCTTGGATTGCTGATTGTATAACATGAAGCCTCATTCTTGTAACTATGAAGTCAGTCTCACTTTTCTTCTGAGAATCATCAATCGTCATTCACATGGGAATTACAAAAATGATTCTGTCACTGAATTTGTGTTCACAGTTAACACTTTTATTATTTTCATTCCAGTTACTCATATTCATTCTATTGGTCAGTTTTTCCAGTCAGTGTTGACTGATTCGGTAACTTATTAGGTTGCATAAAATTCAGTCTTTTCATTTTTTTTTCAAACAAAAAAATGTTCTAATTTAGTGTTTTTGTTATTTTAAACAAAAAACCCCCTCTCAACAAGGCCACCTCTTGGCTATGCCTTATAGCTGAGCAGTCTGTGTTGGATTCATAGCTTTCCCAAGAGTATTAACGCAATGTGAAATACAAGCAGTCTCATCCTGGATTTGAACTCTGGTAGCTGAGTCCACTTCCTATGATGATAACCATTACATTATGAGTATCACAATTTAATATTGACCAGAAAGAGAAAGGTATTATTTAATTGACTTAATCTTCCAAAGAACGTGGTTACAAAAATACAGCTTCTGGTGAGGATTTCTTATCTTTATAGAAATGTGAATACATTTATAATAGAAATAACATTTTATAGAAATTTCTTAAAATTAAATAATAGATAACAATAGGATATGGTTGTTATTGCCACAAGATATGTGTTTCTATGCTGATCTTATGATACAAGTATTACATGAAAGATTCTAGGGACGCATTGCAGCATAATGGCTAATAGGCTAGACTATAACATTAGAGTAAGCAAGTTCAAACTTCAATTGCACTATTATATTCACTTTCAGACAAATACTCTTGGGAAAGGAATGAATTACTGTATTTCCCCAGCTTTGAGTTCACTAGTACAACTACTATTCTTCTACAAGGATGACCCATTAAATAGATCTTCTTGGCCCATAGATTGGACCCCAACAGGTACTGGCTCTCAGAGTTGTCAGAGTTGACCTGGGAGTTATGGCAATGGAGGAGAACACTGCACTCCCTAGATCTCCAGAACAGGAGTGTTTCTATCAGATGCAGGTTGGAGTCCTATTTAGATCACACCCTTTTTGAGTGGGGAGAAGTCATACCCTTTGGCAGGAGGTGCTGTGTACATATAAGACTCACCAACAGGGCAATCTATTTCATATTCTAATTTTTTCCTTAAAATTATAAAAAGCAGGGTTTGATTTACTTTGGAAATTCTTTCTAAACTTATTTCTTACAAAATAACCTTGTTATAAAGAAATTCATTTGTTCAATAACTTTTTTGAATTCTTTCGTGAAGTTCAGTAGCTATGAGTCAGTATTCATATGTATAAAAAGTGATGAGCTATGAATTACTGTGAGATTATATGGACATTGGGGCATTCCCTTGTTCCCAAGTGGCTAAGTCCATTCTCTGGACAGTGATTGGTTGCAGGCCCAGTGAATGGTTATATTAGTGTGTGTATACACTGGCTTGGTGTTACAGGCTCAGTATTGAGTTACCATCCAGTTCATTTTTAGTCTGCTGGCTGGATGCTTGCTGTGGCTGCTGAATCAGTAAGTGTTGTTGTTCTTGTTGTTAATTCTGCATGTTAGAACAGTGACTTCTACAAACTTCACAGCAATAATAAAACAAACACAAAATATGTGCTAGTTGAATGATGCTCATCCTTTGGACTTTATTTCTGTCACTTATCAATTTTCCCAACATTCAGTGCTATATCATATATGCTGAAATATGAAATGTTATTTCTGAACAAATACCAAATTTTTTTATTTCCAGAAATAGAAAAAAAAACTTTCCAATTATGATCAAAGAGCTCAAGGTTTATAATGAATGTACCATTTTTGATGGATGTGCAATAGTTGGCTGGCATGTCCAGATGAAACAAACCCCCAAAACATAACAGAAGTTCATCAAATGATTACTAAAGTAATAACTGCTATGCCTCTGATAAAGTCTCCATCAGATGATTACAAAGATGAAGTAGGGTTGTGTAGCCTCAACCAAATAATCCTGATTTTGTAGAGAGATAATTATTGCTTTCCTTTGGATTTGGGGCTGAGTCTAAGTACACCTCTTAGCTAAGTGTTAATCCAATAATTCAAATTGGCCTGCTTAGTCCGAATTCTTTGAGTGGATAAGACCTGTTCATGGAAGAGACTTTGAAACATAAACTCACAGGGTTTAGTCTGCCAACGAAGACTTTTTATGTTTTTGTATCTCTTTTTATATACTGTTTGTTCATAGAACAAAATGTATGCATTTTATCTGTTGGGATACATTTAGGTATTCTTGTTAATACTCTTCTTTGTATTAACCCAACCACTCCACCATGAACAGGAAGCAACACAAGGTCAAATTCTGAGTAGAGTTATGCAGGTTTGAATTTAGTTTTCTTTCTCCTAGACTGGTTGCCATACCATGGTTAAAGAACCCAGTCTGCTCTACAATTTACCCATATGGAGAAATAATAGTTGGAACTAATATCTTTCTCGAAGATATTAGCGTTTTTTGAAATGCAGACATTATCATCAAGACTTTCAACTCGAGTAGCCATATCTATTTTTAATGACAATAACCATGATATCTCACATTTACTTTAATAATTCTGCACTTATATGTTCATTATGGATGTATTTAATATTCATACATGTGTAAATGAGCTTTTTTCCTTCAATTAAGAGTTGATATATATCATTTGAGATCAACTAATGCAAATATTAGACCTTGGTGTGTGGGTAGGTGACAAAATACCCCCTCTAGCACGAATAATCGGTTTTGGTTGGTTATCTACCACAGTGTTACATCCCGACTGATACAGCTTCTGTTTCATCTTAAAGCCTCTCCGTATATTGTGACATTAGTGATATAGCCTTAGTCATATACTTTTCTTCCATAGTCTGTAACATTCATTTCAAAAAATGATTTTTTCCGTTCTTTTTTATGAATTCTCTCTTGTCATTTCATATTTTTTAAACTTATAGTTTTGTTGTTTGTATGTTTTACTCAAGGCAGGCAAGGTTATTAGGATTCACCTCAATACTAATCCCCTATCTTTCATTAAAA